>PVJI01003509.1:0-122890 GCA_004026765.1 Micronycteris hirsuta
ACCAAGTCTCCTCAAACTAATCTATAAATTTTATATAACTTCAATTCAAACCTTTCCAACAAGTTGATCTTAAAATTTACACAAGTGATCAAATGGCCCAGCAATGAAGAAAAACAAGGTCATGTCCTGAACATTGGGCTGCATAGGGTTTTTTGAATTGGTGTTTCAGGGCTCTTAAGATATAATCCCAGCAGTGGAATTCTGGGTCAAAAGGCAGATCCATTTTTAGTTTTCTGAGGAAGTTCCACACTGTTTTCCACAGTGGTTTCACCAGCCTGCATTCCCACCAACAGTGCACTAGGGTTTCCTCTCTCCACATCCTCTCCAGCACGTGTTGTTTGTTAATTTACAATAGCCAAGTGCTGGAAGCAACCTAAGTGCCCATCAGTAAATGAGTGGATCAAAAAACTATGGTACATTTACAAGATGGAATACTACACAGCAGACAGAAAGAAAGAGCTCCTACCCTTTGCAACAGCATGGATGGAATGGAGAGCATTATGCTAAGTGAAATAAGTCAGGCAGTGAAAGACAAATACCATATGATCTCACCTTTAAGTGGAACCTAATCAACAAACCAAACAAGCAAGCAAATTATAACCAGAGACACTGAAATTAAGAACAAACTGACAGTAACCACGGGGAGGTGGGAGGAGATAATGGGGGGAAGAGGAGGAAGAGTTTTCAGGAACATCTATAAAGGACACATGGACAAAACCAAGAGTGGGGAGTGAGATCAGTGGCGAGAGGTGGGGATGGCTGGGGTGGGGGGGGGAAGTGGTAGGGGAGAAATAGAGACAACTGTACTTGAACAGAAATAAAAATAAATAAATAAAATAGAAAATAAAGAAAGACATGTCCTCACCCTACCAGACATCGTTTCATTAGAAAGTTGTAGTAATTAAGATAGTGTAGTTTCAGTACCAGGATAGACCAACAGACCAACTGAATAGGTTAAAGAATCCAGAAACAGAAACACACAAGTGAAACTTTAAATCCTGAGTCATGATTGTTTTAGATTCTGGAATCCAGTGTTAGCGCTCAGATTCACTGTTCCAAGACCCTGAAGGGGAACTGACTCCTGGACTCAGTTTTGTTGTGTTACTCCATTATACATCAAATAACTTTAAATTTTAGGATGTTCAGTTCTCATACAGATTCTTCTTAGCCTATATATTGGGTAGAGTGGGAAAACTTGGGCAGGGAAAGCAGGAGGTATTAATTGCATTGTTGCCTTTTGTCAGTGGCTCATTGTAAGGGATTCCAACCTTCTTTTCTCATTTGAGGATAAAATGCAATACAATTCACAAAAGCACTTCCAAAACTGTCAAGTATCCCTCTGTCTCATGGCCAAAAGTAATAATAATAATAGCTGGTAGAGCCTTTATCATGATCCAGACACTGTACTGAATACTTTGTATGAAGTATAGGTGTTAATCCCACAGCCAACCTTATAAGATGCAATTGGCACATTGAGGTTAGAAGGGATTAAATAACTTTCCCAACGTCAAGGTTAATTATATAGTAAGTAATGGAGTTAGGGCTCATATCTGTGTCTGTTAAATAGCACTCTCTGGTCTCTTAGTTACCATTTCTCTATAAAATGTTGTTTGATACTGAACTTTTAGATTTAAAATCAGAGTAAAAAGTGTATATATAATATGAATCAATTAAAACCAGCCAGTTAACCTCTCCCAGAAACATCTTTATAGAACAAAATCAAGTTTACCTTTTAATAAAGTAGGTAGTCTGCGGACAAGAAATGCACAGGTGAGCAGTAGGCTCTTCTAAAAAACAAACAAAGTTTAAAAGTGTGAGAAACTTGGAGAGGATGCTGTTTCCTGAAACAAGAGTAAACTCCTAATGCCCTGTTTATGGACCAGGTCTTGCGTTGACACATGAAGAAGCTCTTTTAATTAACTGGGTAGGAACTTAATATCTTCACATATGCAAGGCAAGTCGACTTGCCCAGGCAACCAGATACACTGAGCTTTGTATATTAGTTCTGCTCTTTCAGCTTCTGAGTGAACCTTCTAAGGCATGGGAATTAAGGCTGTCTTAAGTAAATGGTTTTGTACTCGAGTGTTCCTTGGGAAAATTAAGATATGGTAACGACTGACAGGGAGTACAAGGTGACCTAGAAAACTAAAAATGAATAGTAATAATAAACCACAGGAGCTCAGATAAAAATACCCAGGAGATGAATTTTCTGAATACCATGTGGTCCTCACTATATGTGGACAAAGACATAGATCTTCGGAGCTTTGCCAAATGGTAAGCCTGGCAATCAGGCATACTATGCAAATGTATTTCGGCTTCTTTTATTTTATTTGTCAATTACAGTTCACAGTCAACGTTATTTTGTATTAGTGTCAGGTGTACAGCATAGTGGTTACACAACCATACACCTTACAAAGTGTTCCCCTGGCATTTCCAACTGGCACCACATATCATTATTACGACGTTATTGGCTACATTTCCTAAGCTGTACTTTCCATCCCCATGAAAAAGGCAAAGGGATTGAGAAGTACAGGTTGGTGGTTACAAAATGCATACCTGTTTTTGCAGAGCATTTTCAGAAACCATTTTAAGAGGTTAAGTTTTGCCACTTTAATGTATGTGAAGGTGTATCGTCAGTCTCAGGAACAGTGTCAAACTCAAGTAGCTTTTGTGTCCTTCTTAGTGGCCCCCTGAGGACTGAGGGGGTGTTCCTGAAAATAAAATACTATTTCTTCTGATATTTCTCTTTAAAAAGTGTAATTTAGGATTAACATAATACTTTTCTATGACATTTCTTAGTTGTATCATTTACATCTTTAAAATTGTCTATTTTATTTGAGCTCTTTCACTAAGGTCTACAAACTCTGTCTCTATGACATTATAGTCACCTTAAGAGTCATTGTTATAATTCCTATTTCTTTGTAAATTCCCTCATCAAAATTAATACATGATTCTTCATGCAAAAGCTTGGTGGAACTTTTCTGTTTATATTTCTGTCTTCCATAAAATTTAACATAGATTATCACCCAGAGGAGACATGCAGTAAATGATTCTTTGAGTGGAATTAAATGTTTAATTTTTAAAAAGATTTCATTCTATTTTATATGGCAAATTTTATAACTTTCATTTTTCCCCCTCATTCAACAAATATTTATTGAGTCTATACTATTGGCCAGGAACATATCAATATTTCTCTTGAAACATTTGTTTCACAGAATTATAAAGAATAAGATTATAAAATTTGGCATTAGATGGAGTCTTTCAAGTTACCAGTTAAGCACACTTATTTTTAGAGAAGATGAGGACATTTTGCAAGTGTTAGCAAAAGTGATTTTGCAAAAGTAATGTCAGGCCTAAGGAAAAATAGCTGTTTGGTGTCAAAATGGGAACTAAAACCCAGATCTTTTTACTTTGGTGCCAAGAATTTCCCTTGTCATGAGTTACTTTTTAAAATTTCTAGTATGTTTCCCTGACTGGTATAGGTCAGTGGATTGAACACAGACCTGTGAACCAAAGGGTTGCTGGTTCAATTCTCAGTCAGGGCACATGCCTGGGTTGTGGGCCAGGTCCCCAGTTGGGGACACATGAGAGGCAACCACACATTGATGTTTCCCTCCCTCTCTTTCTCCTTCCCTTCCCTTCACTCTAAAAAATAAATAAAATCTTTTTAAAAAATAAAATAAAATTTCTAGTATGTTTATGGATGAGGAATCATCAGAGTATGCCATTCATTATACCTGCAATAGTTACTGGTTACTGCCTGTCACAGTAAGTCTACTTTAGGAGAAGAGAAATACATCTGTATTAACAATGTTCATAAATACAGCCAAGAAACTTAAAATTACCTGTACCCTTTGATTCAATAAATCTACTATTAGAGAAGTATCTAGGGAAATAATCAGAGCTACAAACAAGGATTCATGTACAAGCCTATTCACTGCAGGCTTTTTATCAAAATGTCTAACCATAAGTCATGTTACTCTTATCTAGTAGAATATCATGCAGTTTCAAAGGATGTATAGTCAAGGAGCAAAATATACTTAGTATGATGTTTAGTTTTAAAGAGTTACATTGCGTACAGTCTAATCTCAGTTTAGTACATGAAGTTCGATGTGCGCAGCAGCACATCCAAGTCTGAAGAAAATAGACCCAAATCATAATAACCGCTGTGGTTATTTCTGAGTCATAGGACTACCACTGATTTCTATTTTCTTCTTTCATTTTTCTGCATAACCACTTTTATAAAACAAACACGTGTAGTTGTACAATGAGGAAGGTGAAAAAGAATTCTGGCTTATCAAAAGAATACCTTTGGGTCAAGCGAGGCCCTGCAGGTGGCCAGCTGAATAGCCACCCATAAGAAAAAAGAGTTGATTTAAATGAAGCCATACCACCTTCTTATTTTCAACTTTTTTTTAATCCTCACCTGAGAACATTTTTTTCATTGCTTTTTTAGAAAGGGGGGAAAGGAGAGATGAAGGGAGAGAGAAAAATATCAATGTGAGAGAGAAACATCAATTGGTTGCCTCCCGTACATGCCCCGACCGGGAATCGAACCCACAACCTTTCAGTTATGGGATGATGCCCCCACCACCTGGACCACACTGGCCAGAGCTATCTTAAACTTTTTAACTATTGCTTTACTACTGGCCTGCCATAGTATTATGTTTCTTATCTGAACTGAACTTGTGTTGGGGCCGGGCACCCAGAGAGCTAGAAATGTTCCAAAAACATGGTAATGACTCCTGGCAGCCCAGTCCTGTGTTCCTGGCAAAGGGTTCCTCTCCCTTCCACACATTCTCAGCCTTACCAGCCTAACCTGTATTTGAGACCATAGATTAATCCCATCACACCCCTACATACCTGTTTATGCTCTGAGATCATTCCATAAAGTTTAGGCTCTCGTTCCTATGATGTTTCACTGTCTATAATGTGCACCCATGTTTTGGGCCCAAACTTTCAAGAAAAAAAAGTTGCATTTTAATATTTTAATTGAATTATTTTAATTCAATTTACTTGTTTATATTTAGAAACAAAACCAATTATCATATTCCACGGTATTATTTTACATACAGATATTATTATTGCTCTCTAGAGTTATACTTTTAATGCAAAAGCATAAATAAAAGAATTAAAAACATTTCTATAGATATGGAATTAGTACTACCAATGTGTAATGTGCATCTTTATTTTTCCCTCAAAAATTTTGGCAAAAAATTGTGCATTATACACGGCAGTACGGTATATGTCTCCACATCCCTGATCTGATCCAACTTCTCTTGCTCCTTCATGACTCTAAACCCTTGCACTGCAGCTTGGGGGATGCTGCTCGGTCAGCAGCAAAATGCCCTACACAGTCAACCTCCCCTTCACTTTCATCCTTTAACTGAGACCTGACTGTCTTTGGGGGCCATTCTTTCTTAGAGAGGGCCATTTTCTCTCCCATCCTGTACTGCCAGACCTGAGAGTAGATGAGTAGATTATATGTCCTCAGCGTCTTTCTCTGTGACTCACAAAACATCGTCCTTCCACTCCCTAAACCAAACAGAAACAAAACAGTGCCGTGTGTGTGAAGTACATGCTATCAGAACAAACACTAACTTGGAAATATACTTATTTCCAAGTGCATTAGCACGGCACCATTAGCGTCAAACCTGAGACAGTGATGATGCTTCTGAAATGTCTACCTGCAGTAAACCTCCGCCTAAAGGCTCACCTGGCTCTGGGACATAGGTGCATTGTGGCACTGTGGCTGTAAAATGAATCCTGGCATTGGTAAAATGAAACAAATGCTCTCCATAGATACTGCTGAAGTGGCTAGAAGAAGAAGGGGTTTAATTCCAAGTGGACTGCCCATTTGACTCCGGTGGCCCATAAGATAAAGAAAGGAAATGAGTCTAGCCACCAAGAGCAGTATGGTGGTTACCAGAGGGACAGAGGGGTGAGGGGTAGCAGAGGGTAAAGGGAGTCACCTATATGGGGATGGAAGGAGATTTGACTTTGGGTGGTAAAGTACACAATGCATTATATCGAAACTGTAAAATGGAAACCTACATAATTTTATTAACTAAGGTCACCCCAAAGAATTCAATTTTCAAAGGCAAACATTTTATGGAGTTGGGGGAGGGGAAGAAAAGAAACAAGTCACCATCCAGATAGAATAACTTGTACTAAGCCAAAAGAGCCCTACAGCCCTTGGCATCTGTGGATCTCAGCACAGTCCAGGCACACAGTAGGCTCTCTACATATATTTATTAGCTGACTGCCTACGGAATTTTAATCCCATGCAACATCCCAAACTATTTTAGCCTATAAATTTCTGCAGCCTAATATTTCCCATTCGACGACCCACAACCTATCATGTTATTTGATTTTTTGGCTTCACTGGTTTACTTAAAGACTGGAATTGTAGTGTCTGTCTCATAGAACAATAGAAAACAGGTGAACGTAGTAGCTAAAAAATAACTGTGTTGTAACTCCAAACACAATTAAAGTCAAACGCTAAAGCACATGATCACAGGATGCTTTCATTTGATTGAATGATGACACATTTCCTATGGTTCTTCCTCCCCTCCCTTATTTATTTGGCTACCTATGCAAATGGTCCTGGGCAACAGTGGCACATAGTTGGAACACTCAGATTCTTCAGAAAGTATTTATTCGGTGCCTTCCATGTGCCAGGCAGTGAGCAAGGTGCTGGGGATGTGACAATAAACAAGACTGAAAATGTCCCCATCAGGTAAGTACCTTACCCTTACCTTGCCTTTAGATTTTGATTCTATTTCATTCTGTTCCACTATTGTAGACTTAGAATTATATAATAAAATAATAAGTTATCTCAATAGCAATTTTTAATTAATAAAAAAGTTCCACACCTAGTATCTTAGTTGATGCCCGAAGGGGACCTGTTTTACTGATGTCACTTACAGCTGTCAAGATGCCGAACGGAACATTAGCAGGACTTGTTCCGAGGCTTTGCAGAGACTGAGAATGCCAGGAATGGGGGGCTTGGAAAGTGGCAGGGGGAGAGGGCAGGAGGCAGCACCTGGTGAGAAAACACATTCCATGCACAAAGCCCATCATTGCTGTTTCAAAATTTCTTAGGCCGGTTTGATTGGGTTCTGTGGACCTGCTGCTGCAACAACTCTACTTACCGCCATGCCTGAGCCTCTTGCCCTGGGAGGTCTGTCGACAAGGCTGTACCTTTGATGTGCATCTTAAACAGATACCCTTCTCGCCGGCATTGGGTGGGGAAGACCCCTCTCACCGTGGAATCGACCGGCCTTGCAAGCAAACACGATCTTCGCCCAGACAAGTTTACCACCCTCATCTGCCATACGCTTGCACTCCCTGAGGATAGGCATGTGGCTCTCTTTAATTAACTTCTACAAAAAGCTTCTAAAAGCATTAAACAAGTGGATTATTGAAGAGGTCTCTAACATCGAATCATGAGAATGACATTGAAAAATATATTATTTTATTTTGAAATGATACCAAAGTTCTGAAACTAGATATCCAAGATAGAAGAAGAAAATCCCATAAAACAAAATCTGCAAGGTTGGATGTATTTGCTTCTGTATCTTTATGTTATCAGGCAGAGGGCCCAGCTCTGGATTGTGAGCCAACAGCTATCATTTAGGAGAATGTGCATGTATTGTGTTACCAGAGAAGCCATAGACGGGAGATTTTTATTAGATTATCTAGTCTGATCAGCCCCTTTTGCAATTTTTTTTCTCTACAGTTGAAGTAGCTATCTTTGTATCCCTTTGTGGTTTTTAAATTCTGAAGAAGTTAAAAGAAATAACAAAAATCAAAGCCAAGGAGTGTTAACTCAGTCAAGATAAGCAGGTCCAAAAGTGGGGGCTACCTTTCCACTTCCTCTTAAGATCTAGGGGTAGAAAAAACAGTAGTCAGTTGGAGTCCGGGTTAATCTTGAATGCTTCTTGCTTAATTTGACTATTTAAACATTTTCATGTGATTCTTGTCTGTTCTACATCTTTAAAGAAAAGTAGAGTATTTTTAGATTAAAGAAATAACATATTTTGTGAGCAGGTGGAGAGCTAGAAAAAATTCCATTCACCAGGTGTCACACAATCAAACAGCACACCAGGTGTAAAAAGTGGAAAAATAACTTTGTAGGGTACCTAGGGAAAATTCCAAGAAAGGCCAGACCATAACTATCCTAATGCCTGGCAGTCATTTTGCTTTGCAAGTTGACTATAAAGAAAATACAACTATTAAAAAGATTAGAAATACCTGATTAGAAATACCTTCAAATCCCAAACCAGGAAGAAGCGTGCGCAGAGCAGAATAGAAGCAAGGAGTGTCTGTTCTCAGCAGCACCAGCTTTTTCTCGGGTTAGTCCTCAGCCTGCCATGCTCATCCTTCCTTGCTCCACTCACCTGCAGAAACCCTGCGTATTCATTCAGTCCCCGATAAAACGCCATCATTCCCAGGAAGCTCCCTCTGGTTCAAGCCAATTCACAAACACGAGGGACTGAGGGGTCAGCACCAATGAAAACAGAGATGGGCCTCAAATTGCTGGAATCTGATGGACAAACGTGAGAGATGCTCAAACATCGAGTGAGCGCCCACTGCGGGTCAGGCGCTGTTCCAGTAATACACCCTGACATTGACAAAAAAAGAAAGGCAATTATTGTATGTATGTGTGTGAACTTATGGAAGTTATAAGCACCTAAGCAGTATCACAATCGATTCTAATTAGAAGTATTAAAAAATAATAACATTTGAATAGCAATTTACGGCTTACAAAGCTTGTTCACAGCAGGATCTGCTAGGATGCTCGGAAAAGCCCCGTGGAATAGGAAGGACGGCCAGCTTCAACGACTTCATTTTACAGATGAGAAATGCAAGTTGTGGAACAAACATACAAAGACACGAACTAGAAAAACACGGTGAAGGGTGAGGAGGGACGAGAACAGAGGTGACATCCAGTCTGCCTGTAACACTGCATTTCTTTCCTTTAACTACCATTCGACGCACAAGGGGCAAAAGGTAACCCTTATTCATCCTTTGCAATTCACAGAGTACACAGTTCTTGCTCTGGGCAACTCTGCTTTTCTGTATGTCAGAAAAAATTTCAAAGTAACAAAAGGAAAAATACAACAAAAGAGGAATTAAAAGCACTTAAAGAATACTCCTTAAATACACCTCCCTCTGTATGTGTTGTAAAAATTAAACGAGATCACAGAACTGGAGGTTCTAACCTGGCTAATAGCGCTGCATTTCATAAACTGTCCTCTCTTTTTCTTTTCTTTTTCTTTCCTTTGCTTTCATTCCTTTTTCCCCCTTTTCCCCATACTCAGCAATTATGACATTCTGACTGACATAACAATTAGAGCAAGTTGTTTATATGACTTTGAGCCTCCTGAAGGCAGGACTTCCGCCACAGCCACCCTTGTATGCTCAGGGATCGACATCATGCCCAGTGAATAGGCACCTTGTAAAAGTTTATTGCACGACACACACGCACTCTTCACCAATTGGTGACTTAATTTTAAATGGTTATTAGCAGAGTCTGTTTCATTTATTTCCCCCTCTCCCCGAGTGGCCTGCTCTTTTACTAGGATTCAGGAATTTTAAAAAAAGAATTAAAAGAAAGGAAAAGTGATTTAAAACAAACAAACAAAAAAAAAACCCAAGATCAATCATATGGTGTCTTTTAAGGGTGGCTGTCTGAATGACCAGTCTTCCTGAACCTGTAAGCAAGATCCGGTTGCATTATACTTGGAGAAAAGTGAGGACTTGGTATTGATTTTTCCCGATTCAAAGAGTGTGCAGGTGTTTAAGCATTTATGAAATTGATTGACTCCCCTTTAGCAGCCAACTGATAATAAGTTTAAGCTTTGGAGTGAGGCAGTAAAAGGTCTGATTATATTAACAATACTAATAGTCACGGGTCCATAAATCTTAAGAGAAAGGATGCATATGCCACATATAACGCATGAAAAAGTTGTTCTTTTATCATGGATAACTCACCATTGTGCGGAGACCTAGTTGATCAGCTATTCCATTATTTGACTAAGTATCTGATGTCTTGTTTTCGTTCAGGAAGGCAGGTGCAGGATGAAGCAGGAAGCCTGCCAAGAAAGATGATAAATTACCATTTGGTGCTGGCGACCAGAGCGCAATGAACGCAGGGCTGCCAGGAATTAAGAGGGAGAGTAACCAGAAACGAGGGGAAATGACTTCTGACTACGACCTGAGAGCTGTTTACTTTTGGTCTTCATTATCCTTGGGGTATTTTAAGGGCCTCTGTTAGTTTTGTAACCTTCAAAATTAAGTGCTGCTTTAAAACAATCAGACACTACCTCATATTGTGTTATACCTGCCACGGTCAACTTAAAAATCAGAGTTGAGGGAGAACTGGTCAGTGGAGGCAAATAAATGGCCTAAGAAATCAAATGATAGGGTGAAGTGAAGGTGAAGGGTGGCTGCCACGAGGTTTGGAGGAGCACCTGGGTTGAGCTGGGAGGGAGTGCTCTGGCCAAGAAAACGGCATTGAACATGGCACTCTAGTACTGTATTTCACCCTCCAAGACTCAAAAGAATAAAAATAATAACAACGGCAATGATTATAATCACAGGTTTTAGAATCAATCTGTTCCATTTAACTTCTCCTGTCTACAGGTTATTTTTTCTGTTATACTATTACAAGTTTCTAAATCAGTCTTTAATATTCAAGCAATGATTCTATCAGAATCACCATTGGCGATGGCTATTCATAATTTATTAAATGCAACCAGGAATTATTGAGCACCTAAGCAGTACCTGGCACGCAGCTGAATGTCAGGGATATACAGATAGATACGCAGACTGGCTCCTGAAATCAGGGTTTAGTGGGGGAAGGTCAAATCCAATGCCACGTGCTCAGCACTGGAGTAATGGCACATGGAGTGTCATGAGAGAGGATGGAGGGCCCCCCTGGGGAGCCTGGCAGGCTCAAGGAAGGGCCGCTAGGAGTGGTGGCTTCTGGACTGGCAAAGATGTAGCAGTCATTTTCAACATGCCAGCTTTCTGTCTAGAACTCAGGATAAAAGTGTGGATGGTAAAACATGAAACAAGAAGTTCTCAGAGGTTTATACCACAAAGGATTCGGGATTTCTGACTAAGGAGTATAGAACGTATTCTGGAATTAAAGAGAAGTCACTAAAGGATTTTGAGCAGGGGGGCCATGGGATCAATTAGCATTTAGCAGCAGATATTTGCAATGTAACATGGTAGGCACTGCAATAGAAACATGACATAGCATTGTGTGAACACAGAAGAGGTGCTACTTGCCCTGAGGATGAAGAGAGGTAAGGCCACGCTTCCCAGAGGCAGTTACACTTCAGACAGGTTTTAGAGGATCAGTAGGAGTTCACCAGGCACAGAGGGAATGGACAGCATTTCTGCTAGATGAAGCAGAGGATTATGGGGAGGACAGGTTAAGAAAGAAAAAAGAAGGGGGAGGAGGAAAAAAAAGAGAGAAAAAAATTGTAACAGAACTATGAAAAGCTAAAGACAACTTCACTTTAGATTTTGATTGCTGGTTATACAAATGATACAGTTCTGATAAAGAGCACCCCTTTTCTCTAACACGTTACCTGTGACGCCTGCTCTAGAAACCATAGCAGGTTTTTTCCCACAGACTCATAAATAAAGCAAGATCAAGACCAGATAGAACTGTAGGCTTTGACTATTTTAAAGTCTCTTTCTCTAAGGAGAATTTAAAGACCAGTGACTTGGAACCCTTCCATACACCCAGGAGAGAACTGAGGCCCCGGAAGGGTAAGTTGCAGTAGGACACACAGCTGGCTAGAGGCCATGGCGAGGAGGACAGTTCAAGGCCCCCTGACCAGCGTGTGACCTGCCGTTCTCTGTCTCTTGACTGTCACCCAAGCATGCTTTCTTCTCAGGACTTTGCCAGGCTCTCCGCTTCCCATAAATCACAAGTTCCTTCTATTCACATGTAAAGTCTAGTTTGCTCATTTGTTCCCGTTTATTTTTGTGCTACCTGTGTGTTCCCTCTCAAACACTTAGCAGAAGAATATTTTTAGCACAGGCTGTTTTCCTCTCCACAACCTCAACACCTGAGATGTGTAGCTGTTAAAATATTAGTCATTCTCTCTGTGCTGGCGTGACTCAGTATCTGACCACCTGGGAACTAGAATTCATGTGTCCAGCCTGAAGCCAACACTGACCCATTGGGGGCCACTGGGAAGCCTTTGCCCAGGTTCAGTTTGCTAAGAGAAAGAGCATGGTTCCTTTTTTCATTAAACACAAGTTAAACAAAAAAAAAGGTAATAACAAAAGAATAAGAATGTGTTGCGTGTACATAATATACTAATTAATATATATTAATTGAATATTACTTGAATATTAACATAATAATTGAAATGATAAATAAAAATTTAATGAGAATACTGATTTCTTCTTAGTTACTATTTTAACATAAACACGGCATTGAACACTGGCCACACTCTGCCGTATAATGGGAGGTGCCACTCTCACTGCTAGATGACACACCCCAACTATGTGACTTTGGTGCCATCGCCAAGTCTATAATCTTGAATACATCATTTAACTCTCCTGACATGTTTTCTCATGCACAAAATGAAAGATCTGGACTCTTTAATTCTTAATTTCATGACTGAAAGTCTGTCAAGTTTATTAATATACAGGATGCTGTGTCTAAAGGTCTAAGAGGTAAAAATAAGGAGGTGGTATGACAAGAGGATAATTTAATTACTTTAAGAAATCATGAATTGGGGAAAAGACGACAGAGAGAGGAGTGGAGTGAGGAGGGAGAGCAGGAAGGGCAGGGAACAGGAAGCAAAGGCAGAGGAGCCCTTGTGCCGTATTTGATTATTTCGTGGGCCAGCGGCAGCATTACAGATCTGCATTTTCAGACTGACACACTGGCAGGACGGCTCCTGATGTTGGCTATTTTAACTACAGAGTTAAAGTCCAAGAAGGAAAAGCAGAAAGAAATAATACTTTTCATAGCCCCATGGAGAGTATTCAACATGCTGTCCAGGGTCAAGAGAATTCCTGGATCATCCCCAGCTGTCCCTCCTTTCTAGAACCACAATAAGACATTATTGAGGGTTTACTCGGGGCCAGAAACCATTCTAAGTGCTGTATTATGTATTTGCTCATTTAAACATCACAACCCAAGGAGGTAGGTGCTATTAGTAATTCTATTTTACAGATAAGGAAGTCAAGACACAGA
Organism: Micronycteris hirsuta; assembly: GCA_004026765.1. NCBI lineage: Eukaryota > Metazoa > Chordata > Mammalia > Chiroptera > Phyllostomidae > Micronycteris > Micronycteris hirsuta. The sequence continues at coordinate 13,235 of PVJI01003509.1, forward strand.
GAGGTTAAGTAATACACCCAAGCCACACAGCTTCAAGTGACAGAGCAAGATTCAAACTCAGTGTTGCTGCCTTGTCTGTGCTCTTAGACAGATACTCGACCGTCTACAATCAGATGTTCCTGCGTTCTTCATCTATAAGATGGCTAACCATGGCTGCCTTTTTAAACTGAGCCTCATCTTTCTTTTCACTGCTCACCTGAGGACATTTTTTTCATTGCTTTTAGAGGGAGAGGAAGGGAGAAAGAAAAACACCACTGTGAGAGAGAATCCTCAATTAGTTGCCTTCCCTAAGCTTCCTAACCAGGAATTGACCCACAACCTTTGGGTTACCAGTTGACATTCCAGCCAACTGAGCCACACTGGCCAAGGCCTGAGCCTCATCTTTAAACTGAGAACAATAAAACCTATCTCCCTGTGCTATGGTCAGTATTAAATATGTATATACTTTGTATTAAAAAAAAGGCTTAATTTTTTACTCTTCCCCTTAGAAGTCTTCAGTGAGGTCCCTGCATTTCACAGCCCACAGAGCTGTAACCCTTCATATGGGTCATTGCTCATTTGCTACTCTCTCTCACTGTGGCTGGATGGGAGCCTGACTTACCATACATTGGTTCATCTGGCCATAGGAGAGGTGTTTGCTTTTCTCATGTGTGTGTGTGTATGCGCTTGTTTTGAACATTTTCATATGTAGTGAATAAATGAGTTCTTCTCAAGGTTTAGCATTTGCTCCCTGGAAAAAAAAAAAAAAAACAACAGAAACACAGCTTGTTCAAATTTGATAAACAGCAGTTTCCAGCTGTTATTCTTTCAATCTAGCTGAACACTTTATGCTCAACTTGAAACTGGTTTCCTACAGTTTCCAAGGTCCTAATTGATATGCCAGGATTGAGCTCTTTTTCCTCCTGATATTTTAACTGCTTGGTTCTATCCATACTTAACACATTTTAGAGTTTTCTTTTGAGATAAAATATCATTTTTGGAGGGGAAAAAACATTATTCTTGATGAAAAAAATGTTCACTCTTTCCTTTAATGTTGGAAAAAGACAGAAATAACTACTCTCACCACCATATTATTTGTAGTATTTGTAGAAGATTATAAGACCCTTCCTCTTTATTTTCTGCCCCCTCTACCAAGCCCATCTCTAGAGAGCTATTTCCCGGGATCCTCCACGGAGCATAGCAGACTCCCTGGCCCACCGATATCAAGAACGGCCATGCCGCAACCAACAAGAGGGTTTATGGACTACCACATGGTCCTGCCACTGCTCTTTTTCCTCTGCCATAAGAAGGCCATTTCTCGGATGGGGCTTCCTCTTCCACCTGGATCCCAGACGAAAGGAGACCAAGCTGCAGCCAACCACAGCCAACCTGCTACTCGTGGGTAAATGTGATTAAGAAATGCATCTTTGATTTGGTAAACTCCTGAGATTTGGAAGTATTCCTTATCATACTATAATCTAATGAAAGCTGACCAAAATAGCCCTGAAGGGTTTTTTTCCAACATCAGAAAGTTTTTATTAGATATGAAGACAGAGAGAGAAAAAGCATTGTCATCATAATCAGATGATCTAATGATTTATAATACAAACCCAAGAAATGCAAAACACAAAAGAACTAATAACATTCACAGAGGTTGCTGAATACAATATCAGCCAAAATACTGACAATTGACACCAGCAAAATCATACAAGCCATATTCATGCCTCGAAGAGGTGGACCATCACATTCCATTTCTTATGTGTGGGCTGCCCATACAACCTTCCTTCCAAAGAGTACAGTATGAAAAGGGGAATAATAAAAATAACTTTAAAGTGGAGAAACCCGACGAAGACTGCTTCAGCTGAGTGATCAAAGTTAACATCAACACTAAGTCATGCTGATAGTGTCTACTCTTGATACAACGCAGTGAGGATGGGGGTTTGACTCTGTGGTCTTCCTCTCCAAAACCCACAACCCCAGTCTAACCATGAAAAAACCATCATGCACATCCTGAGGGACATTCTAGAAAATTCCTGGCCAATACTCCTCAAAATGTCAATGTCACCAAAAATAAGGAAAGTTAGGAACTTGTCACAGTCTGGAAGAGGCTAAGGAGCATCTGGGTTCAAATCATGGCTTGTTTCCCCTTGAAATCAATCCAGTTTCTTTGTCCCTCTGGAAACAAACAGCCACTCAGATCATAGTCCAGCGATATTTAACTGTTTATATTTGATTCTGTTTATTGGTTTAGCAATTTGTCCATGGGCTAGGTACATATGTAATAGATGGGAAAAAAACGATGTGTCAAATGTTATCTCAGCACAAATGTATAAATATCTGATTATCTTTTGGATCCTAAAAAGACAGGATTAACTTGATATGGAAGAGCAACAATACAATGGCACATCAGAGGCAATAGCAGATGGAGCTAAATTCTTAACAAATAATGATATTTGTATTGACACCTTCCACGCATTGGATACTATGCTACGACCTTGACAAACATTGTCCATTGCATTTAATCCTCACAACAACCCTTTAAAGTAGAGACAGGTATTGTCAACCCCATCTGGTAGATGAGGGAACTGAGGTTCAGAGAACATCACCCAAGTGGAAAATGGTGAAGCCCAAATCTGAACAGTGCTGATGAGAGCTACATTCAAGTATGTGTAACAGAAATCAGACTTCAGTGGTTTAACCAAATAAGGGTTTAATTTTTCTTAGGAGACAAGAAATCCAAGGGTAGAGAAATTAGGGCTTGCACATTAGCTCAGGAAGCCATCACAGACCCAGCTGCTCCATCCTAAGCATGGGGCTGTTATCCTCACGGTCAGGAGAAGGCTGGTCCACCTCCAGGCACTGCACCTGTCATGAAGCAGGAAGAAGGGGGAAAGCAAAGGACAAAGGACTTGCTAGCTGAATCAGTTCCTTCGATCAAGAAAATGGTAGCTTTTCCAGGAGAATTCTGCTTACAACTAGTTGACCACAGCAGGCTAACACAGCTACTCTAGCTACAAGGAAGTATGGGAGGGCCATGTTTTTTAACTAGCATATCGTTGCCCTCAGTAAAACTGAAGTTCTGCTACTAAGGAGCAGAGAACAGATATTTGGTAGACAACCACAGTGCCAGTGATGAATCCGGATGGCTACACGATGCTAAAGCTCTATAAATAACAGTGTCTGCAACCTCTGTCCCAGTGCAAAATCAGACATTCTACCCTCTCCTCCAAAACAGCAAAACTTTTGAGGCCAACTTGCCGCTAGAGTGATAGTTTTGTGATATGGCTTCTGCCGAAAACCCAGCCCTGCAGCAAAGAGGAAAGCAACCCAGACGCCGTCCAGGCTCGCTCATCACCACCCACCTCCCCTTCCCTTTTCAATGAAGTAAATGACCATCAAGCCTTCTGCTCCCCGATGACCAAACACCGAAAATAATTTTCTTTGAAAAGACTTTGTTCAACCTAATTTGTGAGTAAAATTTCCTAAGGGCAGCGGTGAAAGGCCCAAGATAATGAGGAAGTCTTCAAACTCAGGGGAACTGATGAGATCTGCTCGCCAAGTTACCATACACCATTAATCAATTGTTACTAGGCAGAGTCACGGAACCCAGATAGAGGTCAGCAGATCACAGGACCCACGGCATGCCAAACGGCCAGTGTCCTGCTGCTTAAACAAAAGCAGAAGTGACTTTCTAAGGGTTCCACTTAGCAGAATTCACAACCTAAGCTGATTTTTCATATCAAGGGTTCAGTTCAGGCTGTGGAGAGTCACTCCGTAAAACAAAGCAGAAAAGCTAGAGGTGGGCAGAAAGACGGGGGTGACCAAGTATGCGGTGTGTGCTGCACAATACAAGGGAAACAAACTGGAAATAAAAATGACGTTTAGCACTTTATGCAGCTTAATTTAATGTGTCCTTATTGAAAAATTGCAAGTACTTTTACTCATAGTTTTCAATAAACATTTCCATTTAACCTTGTCCCTTTTCTTCCAATCCAAACCACAGTTGCTCTATTTCATCATTTTCTACAGAGCAGAATATTTTGATTTTTCAAAGGCCCCGTAAACTAGATGCCATTACGTCACACCTGCGACAGATCTTGCTCTTCACTGACGTTGTTTGACACTGCTCACAGAGTAAGGCACTTTATTTGTGAGTCAGAGTGTCTTTAGACGGTTTTGAAAGGTAGATACATAAAATCCTCTTCAGCTATTATGTTAGCAAAACCCAAAATCCCAATCTAACTCTCTGTTAGTTCACTCTAGAATTTTAATACTAAGGAAAAATGTAAATTAAAGCCTGTCATTCTTAGTCATACTCGGAACAAGGCACTGAGCAATGGTCACATTTAATAGAAATATGTGAAAGGATATCTGGGAAAAAAATTGGGCAATGTTAAGGTTCTATTTTTATACTATTTAAATATGGAACAGGTTGTACTATTCCATTATATACTTGGAAGCACCCAGTTTTAGTTTCTGAAGTAAGAGAAGTCCTGTATTTTGTCAAATAAAAACTTTATGCATTCATACCAAAGTAGTAAAACCTATGTACTGTATTTTGCCATGTGTAATGTGCACTTTTTTGCCCAAGTTTCTGAGGGAAAAATAAGGATGTGCACCATACATGGGTAGTACTAATTTTGTATCTATGTAAATGTTTTTAATTCTTTTACTTATGCTTATGCATTAAAAGTGTAATGATAATATCCATATGCAAAATAATGCCCTGTAATATAATAATTGGTATTATATATAAATAAAAATTAAATTAAAAAATTAAAATGAAAGATTTTTTTTTCCAAAAGTTTGGGCCAAAAACATGGGTGTGCATTTTACACAACAAAATGTGATAGATCCAATTCATCACAACAAAAGGCGAAGAAACAAAATGATTTAATTTAGAATCTCTGATGTCTATTATTGGTTTGGGCTAAATCTTTTCTAACTAAAGTAATATTACCATTATTTTTTAGTTCTGGGAGTCAGAGATCATGTCAGATGAAATGCTTAAGAATCCTTCTAGAAAGGGGCAGAATATAATCAAAAGTTAAATTTTGCATGCATATTGACCAGCAATTCCACTTTTAGGAATATACATTATTAAAATAATCCTAAGGATATGTGAAGTATATTCATCATATCCATCACAAAATATTTGTTACAGTGAAATATGGAACTCCCTAAAATGTCTCAGAATAATGAATTTGTTAACTAAATTATAAGACACAATGAAATTTTCTGTAGATAAATGAAGATCACCATTTGTGGATAGTGAAAAGATATCCACAGTTCACTGTGATGGGGAAGATCAGCTTAGAGAACAATGTATGCAATATGAGTTGATTTTTCCAAAAATGGTAATATGTAATAAAATGTAATATGCTAAAAAAAATGTATGAAAGGATGTGCTCCAAAGTGTAAACAATGGTTGCGATTGGGTTACCTGGCCATTGGTGATTTTCCTTTTTCAGCAATAGACAATGCATGTCAAGGTCATAGCATAATATCTGATGCCTGTTGGGGCTCAATATATATTACGTGTTATTGCTATTAGGGTTTTAGCTCTGCCAGCCATTGCCTCTGATGTGCCACTGTGTTCTACACCTCTCTAAGTAATTTCTTTCTCTTGTCTTTCTCTCTTTTAACAATAATGAGAAAAATATGCAAGAATTACTTTCCATTTTGAAGGGAAAAAAGGTGGGGGGAGGTTACGTGAGAGTTTCCTGCACCAATGGCTGCCTTCCCATCTGGGTTAGTGACATGTATGCAAAGGACCTAAAGAGAGAGGTGGAGGGTAAGCAAGCAGGAAGGCTTCACTGCACTAAATACAAAGCAAACAATATGCATATCAGCATCCTAAGATGTACCACTCTGCTGGGAAAATCCAAGACAAAGGAATTATCGGACACAACAGTTCAAAGCATATTGCACCTGTCAAAACGTCTGTCATCTTCTATACAAGTGCACCATTCTAAGAGAGAAAAGGAAACTTCAGCAAAGTCACGCAGGAACAACGGCTTACTTTGTCTCCTTCCTCTGGCCAACTCCTCCATCTGAAAGCCATTTAACTCCACGCTAAAGACTGCCTGGAAGAACCAGACAATAGGAAGGTCTCCTTCATTGTCAAGGACAGTTACACTTTGAAGATGATGTTCAAAAGGGGTTAAAATGGGTCAACAAGCAATTGTTGGGCTTATGCAAGGACCTGTGAAGAGAACATTGTTAAAGTCACACACACACACACAAATCTCAATCTTAAAGAATTCAGCTTTAACCTAGAAGAGGTGCAGGAAGGAAGGAACTAACACGCAATAGTGGTTTCATTCCAAAGAATTAAGGGGGAGGGGATCTACGCCAATAGGATTAATTATAGACAGCCTGGGGGTGGTCTTTGCCATTCCAAACATCCACTCACACTGTGTACTAGAAAAATAAGTATAATTTAGGGTAAAGTGAGAAAAATGTGATGTTTTTAATGATATAAAACATGCAAGTGGTGCTAATTCCATGCACTGTCACATTTGTAAAAATTATATTTTCTGGATGCACTTTAGAAAATATGTCTAGCATTTAGTTAGATGATAGGTAAATGGCAGGAGGGATGGGAGGGTATAGTTAAACAGCAGTTATTACTTTTGTTCAAGCTCTTAGCTATCCTTAAGAGGAAAGTTTAGAAACCCGTCTGAGAAAGCTGACCTAGAAAGAAGCAGGACAGCAGATTCAGGTTGGCCTGTACAGGTATGTGGCCTGGCTCTCATACAGGTCATGTGACTTTGGACAAGCAACTTTGCCTTGTTATCCTCAGTTTCCACCTGAGGGGATAGCAACAGGCCACAGAAGTATTGGGAGGATTGAAGGAGAGTCTGCATCCAGGAGAAATGAAAACGTAAGTCCACATCGAAACTTGCACGCAAATGTTTACAGCAGCAGGAATCATAACAGCCGAAAAGTAGAAACAACCCCAATGTCCGACAACTGAATAACGGACCAACAAAACACGGTATAGGCGTGCAATGAAATATTACCCATCCATGAAAAGGAAGGAAATACTGACACATACTATAAAATGGATGTCTTGAAAAATTAAGTTAATTGAAGGAAGCCAGTCAAAAAGGCCACATGTTATACAATTCCATTCATGCTAAATGCCAAGAATAGGGACATCTATAGAGACAGAAGGTAAACTGGTGATTGTTTAGGGTGGGGGATGGGAGGAAGGGTAATACAGGAAGACGATAGCTGAAGTGTACAGGGTTTCTATTTGAGTGGATGAAAATGTAAAATTGACTATGCTGACGGTTGCACATATCTGTGAATATGCTAAAAATCAGTGAGTCATACACTTTAAATGGGTGAGTTCTAAGGTATGTGAATTCTATCTCAATAGAGCTGTTAAAACTTAAACGATAAAAGAAACCAAGTGAAAATGATGGTCCAAATCTGTGGCACTAAGAAAACAGAACTTATTTTAAAGGAGGTTGGAGACACACTGTGTGTGGTAAGTGAATCAGAGTACTACTTGGCATACATGGTAAGTACTCAGTGAACATTTACTACCATATAGTTTTTATGAGTAAATAGAAATCATTGTGTATAGCTTTGGAAAAGAGCGTTGCCATGTAGTCCAATAGACTGAAACTTCCATTTTAATCTTAAAGTAGCCATCATTAAAGATTTTTTAATTTAATTTTATCCTTCTGATATCTAATGATAATCTATGCCTATGTAGTCTTCCTTTAAAAGGAAGATTTCAAAGTAAAATGCAGCTTTTTTAATTTTCTTTCATGAGTTTATAACTTAAGTATATTAAATTATTTATAATTGTCAAATCTTCTTTAAGCTTTAGAAATTGACTAGCTACAGAGCATCAAACAGGAGAAAATTGAGAAAGATCATTCATTCTGAAATATACTTACAACTGGATTTATGATTTTTTTACAAAATCTTTGGGCTGTTTTCCAAAGGCCATACATATTGTGCCTAGATTTTTTTTTTTAAGGAAGTTGGTTTTGGTTATCAGTTTTCAAAATCTCCAACAATTCAAAAGGATAAAAATGATAAGATCCATTCTCTTCCCCCACAAAAACCTAACTCTTCTCTCCTCTTTCTCACCCCCCCCCACCACGTAGCAACGTATGTAATTTAAACGATGTACAGGTATATTTCACTTTGTCAAATAAATTATTTATGCCTTTGGCCTTGCTCAAAGATAAACTTACTATGAAACTAATGAAACGGAAGCTTCAGAGCCCTTCATCTGCAAAGGCCCTTCCAAGGCCCTCTGCTTAACTGTACTCACACTTCTTTTCCTTAAAGAGGCCCCGTCAAAACAGGTAAGCTCAGGCCACACAACCATGGATCTGTCTCTGGTTGCTACTTCCAGTACTACCCATTACTTTCAAATCTTACACTCTCCAAAATCAAGTTTAAATCCTGCCATGTGAGGCATTCTATGATTACTGTAACCCAAATCGACCTTCCCCTTCTTTAAGTTTCCATTGTACTTATTCACTAAACAACTTCAAAAATTTTTTTCCAAAACCCTTCAGGTCACTTGAGTTTTGGAACTGAAATGTGTTTTTTTATTATGGTGCATAAACTATATAGTATGTAGTGGTGCATAAACATATAGTATCCATCAAGGTCTCAGGTAATATCCCAACATCAAATACATTAATGCATCTTTATCAAAATACATGAATATTCACACTGAGATCAATAAGGACTATAAATAACTTCAGTTTGGGTGACAACACCAAATGAATTATAAAAGAACTTTCAATTCGCCAAGATTTTGGATTTCAGAATTATGGCTAAAGGATTATAGACCTGAACATTACTGTGTCATTATTTTATGTCTCCCTAGCTAGATTGTATTCAACCAAAGTGGCTCTTTGCCTCGAGATCCCCAGGGAAAGTAGCTTGCATGTAAATGAGTGTTCAATAAATTTTATAGAATGAATGAGTTAAAGGACTAAGTTTTATACTAGGTTGATCTTGTCAAGGAAAAAGACTGTCTTCTTTTTAGCCACATCCTCAGCACCAAGGTTAGTGCCTGTCACATTTTAAATGCTCAAGAATGCTGATTGAGTTCAATCACTCTTCTCAAATCTCTCACCATTGACTACCTAGGATCATAAGTATCCCATAAAAACTTTACAGTTGACCCCAATATCACTGACTTACAAAATCAGATTGATTCCCATAGGGAAAAAAGCACAGGGTTTGGAGGATATGAAGCAGTAGAAGAAGGAGCCTGGGCATGACACACACTTGTTCTGGAAAAGTAACGATGCGCGGACAAGTATTTCCCAAAGGCTTTGGGCTGTTCGAGAGGTCTGCCACACACCTTAAGAATTCTGGAGCATTTCCCTTAATGTCAAGTCTTCTGACAACCACCTCTTTTCTGGTCCCTGCATGACTTAGAATCCTCAACATCACATTTGTAGTTATAAATACATTGCCTTATTCTTCCCCTGGTCTGAGTAGTTTCAGACTTTTGGAGAGAGTTAGGCTAAGAGATCTCATGGTAGTACGTACTGCCAACTGGCATGCTGCGCTCTAAACTGAACTTTTCTAAATTGCAGATTCTGAATGTGATAGTGTGTTAGCTTGTCAACTGCATACATTGTTTTTGAGTACAGAATGTCTGCGAGCATGGGGGCTGGAGGCAGTCATTGTTCAGGCGAATTGCTTTGTCTCTCTGTGTTTCACTTTGCTCACCAGTTAATGGGATGCTACTACTTATCTCCTAGGGCTGTGATAAAGGTAAAAACTATGGTATATAAAGGCTTCTCAGAAAGGGACATGATCACATGGTCACAGAAATAGTGCTGCCAGTTAAAGGCATTGGGTCTGTAAGCCCTTAAATTGGCCCTGCATAACCAATGATAATATTTTTACTACTTATTGTTGATATTCATCACAATACAATGAATTGCATTTGCATGGTGCTCTTGCTCTTCAAAATACTTCATTTGATAGAAAACTTAATCCCAAAATGATCCTTGCAGGACACCAAATATGTTATCCCAATTTAACAGTGAAGAAACCCCAGCCAAATGATGGGGTGACACGAAGTTTAAGTCGCATTGACAGGACACATGTTCTTCAGCTCCAGCTTAGCACCTCAGTTCTTTCTCAATTCTCCCTCTGCAGCATCCCATCCCTTCCACAAGTCTGATGTCAGTCAGCTCCCACTAAACTGGAAGAAATGCTGCCGTCTTCAGCAAACCTCAAAACCACACTCCTTTCCCTTATTTTCTGAGCCTTCATTCACAGGGATGATGTTGTTTCAAACAAAAAGAACTGTGTTAATAATCTCTGACCCTACTTTGCTCTTCAAAACCTTTAAATGTATTGTCTACCCTCACCCACAGTTACCACCTCGCACTCTGTACCTTGTTACCAGGAGAGGGAATATAAGTAGAGTTTCTATACTTACCTCGCTTTGGCACCAGTGGCGTGGTATAAAATCTGACTTATAGATGTTTCTGTATGGGTGAAATACACACACATAGTCATAGGTACATATATACTAGCTTGAGCAATACAGTACACAATAATTTAGCTTTGTATATGAAACAAAATTTTATATTATATAAGAATATAGATTTTAAAGCTTATATGTATGTGTGTATATATACACACAATATATATCATATTGTCATTAAAAATAAAGCTTCATCATCTATAAAATGGAAGTAATAATAACAGTAAAATTTCATAACTCAATTGTGAGGAGTAAATGAATTAAAACATGTTAAATACTTAGAACAGTCCCTAATACATAATACATAATACATAATAAATGCTACCTGTATTATGATCATTATTTATTTTACATATTATAAGAGGAATCACCATTTGTAAACATTATTCACTAGAGAATGCTTTTAATATTTAGTTTCTTCAATGCACCAATTTTTAAAATTTATCAATATCTATCTTTCAATGCAACTTTCCGAAAAGCATTTTTTTCTGAAAGTGGTATATGATCTTCCTTAGAAGACATGTATAGTATGTAATAATAAGTGTATCATAAGTCAAATCATATATCCCTGAAGAAATAAAAGCAATCCATAATTCAAAACTTTAGTAACAATTCTTTTACACCACAGGACCTCATCTATTTCTCGGTTACAGTACTATAAATAAATATTACTCATTTTCTAAAATTGATTCATCCTCCATAATAACTATTTAATTTAACATTGTTTTCACAAATATTGGTATTGGGAAAGATAGAACTATGTTTATCTTGGAGCATTGGTGTCAAGTTCTAGTACAAAAGTAGACATTCAGACGAACTTGAACACCTCAGCCCATGACTATGACAGCCAAAGATGGAAATGCTCCTCATTTATCATCATCTAAACAAGTGTGGTCAGGGATGGACCCCCTAGCGTTCTCCCCACCAGAGGCAGCTCACTACAGTCCTCCAAGGAAGAACGGGTTCCCGGAGCTATTTATTCAGGACTGTTTTCTTTAGCTCTGATTCTTTCTTCACTTCTTTGAAAAGAAATCCTCTTTTTGAATTCTACCAATTTACATGAGTTTTGGTATATTCAGAACAGAATTGTGAGCCTGTTTTTCTCAAATGTGCTCCACAGGATACTAGTGCGGTGAGATATTAACAGGTGTTATTTTGTTAAAGTGTATCTATATGCGTGTGCACACACATCAGGGTTCCCTGCTCAGAGAAGATTGGGAAATGCTAGATTAAACAGAGTTTACTGGGGTTTTTTTTTAAATCATGGAAATTCTCAGGATCTTTAATATGTTGCTATGATTTCTAAGAGGGAGCAGACTGGGCCATACCTCTCAGACTTTATCTGTAAGCTCTCATCCCACAGGTCATTTATAATATACTTTCATAATATGTAAAATTTCAGTGTCCCATGATACACACTTTGATATATCACGTATCTTACATTTTTTGCCTATATCCCTTTTCTCAATTCTGAACAGAATTGTTTCTTTTGTATTATATGTTTAGCAAATGTGCTAATTTTTGCTTCAGGTGAGAGGATCCATTTACTATATCAAAAACAGTTTCCAGCCCTGGACGGCTGGGTCAGTTGGTTGGAACATCATCCCATGTACCAAAACTGTGTGCATCAAACTATATGCATCCAAGTCTGGGAATATTTCAAGGAACGTGGGTGTATGTGGATGTACTGGTCACATTGCTTTGTGTTTCTCCATGTTGAAAAATATATGACATTAAAAAGAAATAATTAAACCCATAAAATCATCAGATAAAGTCAATTTCTGCTATGTTTAACTTAGCTAAAATAAAAAAAACAAGTGCCTAAAGTATCCACTTTGACAAAAAAAAAAAAGTTCCCTAAGCTGCTCCAGTGTTTTTTTATGACAAATCAGAACCTTCAGTATCTCTTTTGCATTAAACTTAGTTCCAAGAGTTTCAGGGCCTCAAAGGAGGATCCAGCTTCAGGTTTCTGACATAAAAACCTTAACATAGCCTGTAGGATTCTCCTTGCCACTTCAGGAGTCATCAAATTTCATGTTAACTATTAAATTACAAACATGCACTTACGTTTTCCAAACCTCTGTTTAGAAATTCAAAAGGCCCTTAGAAAACATCCTTCAACCAAATCCCAAGTTGGCAAGTGAAACCGTTTACCTGCGAGCACTAAACAAAGCAGGGCCCTCGCCGACCCGGGAGGCACATTCCCAAGTGGCACGCGAGGTACCCCACTCCCATTGTGAGGCACAAATTCTTTGTGACACCGGGAGACACCGCGGAACAAAAATACCATTAGAAATGCTTCAAAAGGAACATTTTTGGCTGCGATAGAGACTTTTGACATTATTTATTAGGTTCAAAACTGCTTCACAAAAGCCTAACAATGGTTCTGTGGAAACCAGTGCATCTGAGGCCCTTTTTGTTGCTCTGGGCAGGCATTGATTCGAAGATGGGCCGCGCTGGAGGAACAATCCCCTCGCAGCGGTCAGCGTCAGCGAGCATTCACCCCCGGCCGGGGAGGGGCCTGTGAACGAGCCGTCTGGAAGCGCTGGGGTGGGCGGATGGGGAGACAGGACCAAGCCTTGATTAACCCCTTTGAGGGGAGATGGGTGGGAGCCCTGGCCAACTGAGAAAGGGGCGCTCCTGCCCCATTGCCAGGGAGGGAGGCGTCTGCCCCGGGCCCCCTTTGCCCCGGGGGATGAGGCTGCTTGGGGAGCGTCTCTGGTGCCATGGCAACTGCGCCTCTTCCGACTGGATTTCCGGGCGCACCCTGGAGTGGGCTTCGGGAATCCGGGTTGGCCAGAGAGCCCTCTGCGGCTGCCATCGTCTGCTCCACCTGGGACTTGGAGAAACTCCAGGAGAAGCTCGTAGGGGCCCAGGGGCTCTGGCATCTCCTGCAGAGCCCGAGGACCGTGGAAGGCCTCGCAGAACCTGGAGGGCGAAGAAGGGTGAGAGTGGCACGGAAGTGTGTGGCCTGTACCCGCCCCCGCCAGGACTTAAAAAAAAAAAAAAGGCTCGCCTTCGTAACTGAATGTTTGAGAAATCAACATCTGCAATGTATTGAGAAAGAAAAAAAAAAAATCCCCTGACATTATTACCCTCACTTGCCCCTTACATATCTTTGAGAAAATAAAATATTATCTGTTCCTTTCCTGTTGTTTGAAAACACTCCCTCCAAACAATTTTTACAGAATCCTCCCAAAACTTTATTTCAAGGAAAGCTTTTCGAAACTTCTAGAAGGCACCAGAAGAATGGGTGACTAAAATGGGGGCCTCAAATTCTAAGTTTGGGGAAAGTTTGTGAGTAAAAATTACTAACTGGAGTTAGCTCATGCCAAAAAAAAAAAAAAAATCCACAACCCATTTAAACTTAAACTGCTAATTTAAAAACCCAAGAAGCAATTACTTCATGAGTTTTATTAGAAATTTCAAACAAGCTGAAAATGAAAGCAATTAATGAATTAGTCTGATTCTGGGTCTACCCAACACCTACAGGCTCACTAATGAAGATTTTACGTATTTTTTCTTTGTTCAAGCAAATCGTTTTTGTGTGTGTGAAAATATGAGGTATTTTTTGCAATAATACAGCCAATATTATAAAAGAAATATATATATTTTCCACCTGCATTTCCATGTGTGTGTATATATATATATCAAATATATACATTCTTGAAGTTTTTACCAGAGAAATTCTGCCCATTGATCTACACAAATTAAAGTCTAATTTTAAAGTAGCTAAGATAATTCATGTGCTTTAAATCATTTTCTACAAGATTTTAAAGAGGTTTGAATAGCATATAGATATCTAAAATATTTGAAACAACCTACAGGATCATATGCAAGTTCAAAAACATGTAAAAGAATTAAAATGCACATTACCTTCATAAGAGTGGGTGGCAATACCCACTCTACGTCTAAGCAATTCAATTTAGTTCACCACATACTGTTTTATGCTCAGTTTGCATTGAGCATCTCCCACAACACACTCAACATACCCTCATCAAAGAGTGAAAATTTTTTAGCGTATCTGATTTCTCCAAGGTGAGAATCATTTCCTGGAAATCAAGGCGGGAGGGCCTTTCAATATCTCCGGGTAAGTGCCAATGCTCTCAGAGAGTCGAACACATTGCCTCGTGAAAACTAAATGCTTCCATGAGAAGGGTTGGGGTGGGGGTGGGGTGGGGGTGTGTGGAGACAACTGTACTTCAACAACAATAAAAATATGGAAAAAAATTAAAAACAAAAAACCAAAATGCTTAATAGCTGTTTGTCACTTTGAATTTCAGCCGTGAAAGATGACTCATTTATTGACATAGATAATCAGTGCAAGAAGATTCCATAAGAGAACATGGGTGTGGCTCTGGAATTTGGAGCAAAAGAATATGACCTAGAAGAATACGCTATTCTGTCCTCTGCCTTGAAACAAATGATAGGAATTCCTTCCCTGAATAAACTGTTTTTGTAACAAACTGTTTTAGAGGGGCAGCATGGTGAAATGGAATAAAGAAGGTATTGGGGTCAGACCATCATAGATTCAAATCCTAGCACATCTCCTAAGCCTTAACTGAATACGAGGATTATATTACCTATTTGACAGAGTTGCTAGTAGGATTAAGTTTGGTCATTCATTTATTCATGCATTAATATTTGAGTGGCTGTTCTGTGCCTGGCACTATTCTAAACATTAGAGATGGAAAAAAGAATAAAGCTGCCAATATCCCTGCACTTATGAAGCTTCCATTACAGTTGTGGGAAGAAAGAGTGGGGAAAGGATGTAAACTATTAAATAAGCAAATGAAGAAATGTTTAAGTGTCAACTAGTAGTAAGTCCTAAGGAGAAAAATAAGCAGGAAAGTTAGAATAGACCCACATAGATGACCTTTCAGTAAAGACCTGAAGAAAATGGAAAGGCAAACTAGTTAAGTATCTGAGAAAAGAGCATGAGAAAATGCAAAGTATCTAGTACATTGTAAGCAGTCGGTACCCAAGAGCTGTCATTCTCATATTTAGAATCTTAAGAGAGGAATTCTCTGACCTCTATTGAAGGGTTGAAACCTGGCCAAATTACAGAATCTCTATGGGCTTCCAATTCTGTCTCTAAACTGTGGGGAAACAACCGTTGCGATCTCAGAGAGTGGCCGTATGGGTCAAACCGAGGACGTATGTTCAGATTTTAGTACATTGCCTTACACATAATGAGACTCAAAAAAAAAATGTTAACCAGCCAGCATCGTCAGCATCCCATCCTCAAGCCCAGCTTCCCAGAGATGAAGGAAGCCCTGACTCAGCATATTTGGTAGACAGTCTCCCAGCCCCTGCTTTAATACTTCTGGCCCAAACAGTACGTTCTCCTCTAGTTCAAAGAGAGTTCTGTTTATTGTGTCAAAATTTGTCTCTTTCTGCCCTGGCTGGTGTAGCTCAGTGGACTGAGCACAGGCCTGCAAAACAAAGGGTTGCCAGTTCGATTCCCAGTCAGGGCACATGCCTGGGTTGTGGGCCTGGTCCCCAGTAGTGGGTATGTGAGAGGCAACCACACACTGAGGTTTCCCTCCCTCTCTTTCTCCTTCCCTTCCCCTCTCTCTAAAAATAAATTAATAAATAAAATATTTTTAAAAATCTGTCTCTTTCTGCTATTGGTCAAATGCAACAAACTGTCAAACATTTGGAGAAAAGTTTTTAAAAAGGGTACATAAAATCAGTCCAATTCTTCTTCTACATGGTAGTTCCTAGAACATTTGGAGATATGCATTGGTTCCTTACATTGTCTCTCCTCTAGTCAGAACCATAAACACCACCACCATCGTCACCGCCACTATTCAGTCCCTGCTATGTTCGGGGCACTTTATTTATAGCAGTCCTCTAATTATGACATCTCTTCAAGGCAGGAATTATCGTCAGCTTACAGATGGAAATACTGGGCTCAAAGAACATTTGTGGGACTTGATCATGGCCACAGAAATGAAATGGAAAAAAGCAGCGATTTGAGTCCAGATCTTCCTGGTTCCAAAGCTCATTCCCTCTGCTCCATCTCGTCACTTGTAATCATTCCTCCTATTAGTAATTTTGAGACACTTCATTAGCATGTGTCTTATCCTGTGCTAGGAATTCACAGCTTTCTTATCTTTAAATGGGAATAATCACATCCATTATCTGCCTAAGAGTGTTATAGGAGGATTTCATAAAGTAATATGAAATGCTCAGCACCGTATCTGCCATATGGTGAGAGCTTTAAAAAATGGGTGTTAGAATGATAATGATAATAACTATTATTATTGTCTGATGCAATACTTGAATCATCAAATTACTGTTAGTTCCCCACACTTGTCCTTTCCTCCAATACAATGCTTCGCAACGAGTAGACGTTCATTAAGAACTGTCTGGTACAGTTCTTATAGAACCTTCTAGAATAGGACTTGCCATTGAGTCAGTAACTTTGCTGTTTATATTGACATTAAAAATAAAATATGACCAATTGAAAAGAGAAAAAAAGAAATAGGAATCACAAAGTGAGACTTACCAGGTGGGACAGGATCTCTCTTGGAATTGGGAGAGAGCTGGTTCCGAGTTTTTACATGTCTGTTAATGTGCGTACCTAGAGCCTCCAGGTGCCCAGGGTATACTGAGTAACATCCAATAGGCTTTTCTGTCATTGGCTGTTCCACAAATGGACGGCTCCAGGTCCACTTGGGTGCTCCTCTGTTTCTCTTATTAATTTCTCGTTTGACCGTGAAGATCAGTGGGGTCTTGTCCCATTCACTGGATGGTGCTAGGGAGGGACCGACTTCTCCATGGCTGTGTTCTTTGGGAGGAGCTATACTTACAGCATGACAACTCCGGATATTGCTCTGGTGAGCGCACAGCAGTTCGTTATACACCGTTGGAGTCTGAATCCTTCCTGGACATCATGTAACAGGTAAACACATTAGTTTGAATGAATATCACTTCTTCAACATCACCTACTAAATTCATGATTGGAAGGATGGATTTTTGTCTCTTATTTCTATCCTGAGCAAACATAAATGGCATCAACTCAGAAACCCAAAGCCTCCCAGTTTTATAGACCCCTGGATGAGATCAGGTTTCCTATAGGATACAGTGGCCAGGTTGCCTGAATTGACTGGAACAATCAGTGGTTTTGGCATTTAACAGAGGCTGTTGGGAATGGAAGGGTCTTTTTCAATCTCCAACAGCTTCTTGTTTTTTTGTTAATTTTTCAAATTTATCCGCCAAGGGCCCTGGCTGGTGTAGCTCAGTGGATTGAGCATGGGCTGTGAACCAAAGGGTCGCCAGTTCGATTCCCAGACAGGGCACATGCCTGGGTTGCGGGCCAGGTCCCCAGGGGGGGCCATGTGAGAGGCAACCACACATTGATCTTTCTCTTCCTCTCTTTCTCCCTCCCTTCTCTTCTGTCTAAAAATAAATAAATAAAATCTTAAAAATAAAAAATATCGAGTGTTTAAAAAAAATTTATCCACCAAGGTAGTGACAGAACTTGAGCCAAAATCCATTGCTCATGATTTAAAGTCCAGTGCTCTTTGCTAGGTTACACATGTTTAAGTCTAATTCAGTATTTCCCGATCCTAGCTATGCATTAGCCAATCTCTGGAATGCTTCGAAAAATACAGACATGTGGCCTCGGGACTCCAGTATCTGTAGTTTGCCTACCCCACAAATATTATAATGTGCCATCAGGGAGACACCAGTCTAATTCCCTCATCAGATAGTTCAGGTACTTTGTCATAGGCTTTATTCAGTCCAAACAACTGTGAACATGCTGGAGCCTCAAAGTGTTACCTCTCTGTAAGCAGCCTTCCCTTCAGACACCAGTATTACATACCAGCATGAATAGTGCTTTACATGGTACCTGCCCTTCACACTAGTAACCCAACTTGAGTTTGAGAAAAACACTTCAGCTCCTTCATTTTACTGAGGGGAAAACTGAGGTCAGAGAGAACCATCTTGTCCACACCACTATCAAGCATCAAAGGAGCTGGGATTGGGAGCCTGGGCTTAGATATTGAGATTTTTGTTTTTCTACTTCACAATCAAATGCCAGGGGTTCCAGAGGGAACTTGTGGCCACGGTGAACTGGGCTCAATGAAGAAGGATGCAAATGTCCACGATAACAGCTAACAAAGGGTGGGCACTGACCCCAGCCAGGCACACCCCTACTGTCCGTGCCTTTGCCCGCGGTAAATACTATTGGCACTGCTTCTAATGAACAGAAGACGAAAGGGCGCTTTTAGTTGAATACTCTGTCCATGGCCCAATGACGGAAATTTTCCCCCATGAAAGCCCACATTCTCACTGCTCCCCCGAGCATTCACTCATTCAGGTAAGGGCTCAACTTTTCCCAACTACTGAGGCACTTGTTTTCTGGGGTTTGAAAAAGTTCTTCCCCATATTCGTTTTGCCTGCTTTTTTTTAATGTGCAGGCAAACTCTGCCTCTTAATTTGCAGTGCAGGTCTTCCATCTGTTGCTGATTTCATTTAAAATAATATTGTGGCAGACGGGAGATTGCAAGATACTATAAGGTAAACCTCAGAGTGAAATGTATTTCACAGAAGCAATTTATCTTTCTCTAGAGCTGCAAAATAGCTCATGATAAACCCCGACAGAAGCTGATTTGTTCATTTCTATTCATTAGACAAACACAACTATGGTAACTCCTGCACATTCAGCCCCTCGGAGGCACCGGTGAGCATGATGCTGCTCCCCTGCGAGCCCGCTCCTGGCAGCTGTCCCTCAAGGTAACTTCCATGTGCTTGTACCCCTACTCTGCCTCTTCCACTCTCTTGGGTGTCCAAGTCCAGTACGTTCATGTTGTAAAAAGGCCAGAGACAACTCTTCTGGAAGGAGAAATGAAACCCAAAGACAATGAACTACCCAAAGCTCATTTTGCCCTTTCCTGTAGGCACAAATAGTGGCTAAAGCTAATTGATTTCATCTCCTGTATATCTACAATCAAACAAAAACCTCAACTAGGTCTTTAGTTAATAATAAGAACTCCAACAATACACTCTTTAAAGGATCCTTCGACCTCATAATGGAGTTTAATGGAGTCCACCACCTCACCATTTCTCCCGGCTGTGGAGTCGGAGCTGTTTTTAAGCTAATGGCATTGAATCCATGGGAGAAGTCTGGGATACATCAAGCCCTGAGCAGTGGTGAGCTTAAAGGCCAAGTGCACAAATTCTCAGCCTAAACTTTTCGGGTCAAATCTATGCTTATCCTATTCCGGATGTGTTATGTAGGCCAAGGTACCTACATGCCCTCCTCCTCAGTTTCCCCATTCATAAAATGGCAATGATGCTAACACCTACCACACCATGCTGAGATGCAGATTAATTGAGTTAATGAACAAGGGCTTTCAGCAGCACCTGGCACATAGGAAGTGCTCAGCCAGCCTTGGCTGCTATTATTCTTGCTGTTGTTATTGTTATTGAAAATATTTCTTCTCTTTCTCTCTGTAGCTCCTGAAAGGCTTCTTTCAGCAATTACGACTCATATGCAAAATAGTATACTTTTAATCTATTCAGTGTGACTCAGTCTAAGCATTCCTTTGCTCAGAAATATTTATTGAAAACCTACTATGTGACTTGCTCTGTCTTTGGCCCCAGGGATACACCAGAATACGGCCAACAGGGCCCACCCTCAGGGAGCTACAATCCTCTGGTGAAGATGGCAAAAATAAGTTATATCAAAGGGGTTGCAAGTTGTAGAACATGATTATCAAGGGAGAAACAATGGGCTGAGACAGAGAAAGACGAGTAGAGATCTGTAAAGATAGCATTCAATCTGAAACTGATCCAAAGACTGAAAAGGACTCAGTCACAAAGGAGTGGGGAAAAACAGCATTCCAGTCCCACAAGGACAGAGATGTGTTCCCAGGACGGCCAGCCTCAGTGGCCGAAGTGAGCAGGACCAGGGGGCAGGCAAGATCTGGAGGCTGCACAAGGGGCCATGGAAAGCTGCTAACAGCTTCACTCACCTTTGACTAAGCTCTCTAAAGGAAAGTGCAGGAGGAGACGTGAGTACACACCAGATAGAAGGCAGATAGTCAGACAAGTGAGTGGTGAGGCAGCTTGGATGCACATGGTGGTTTTGCATGGTGCTTAAGAGCTAGACAGTCTAAGGCTTGATTTTCCTCATCTAAAATGGGGAGAATGATAATAAAGTTGATAGGGAAAAGAGGTGAAATAGATTTCTGGTTTCAGCTCCAACATGGAAACAGCTTAGAAATTGACACACTTATTCTTACGAGAAAGAGCTGAAGAGACTGAAAATCAACTTTTCTTGGATTTACTAGAGAATGGAGTTTGCAGGGCAAAATGTCACTCCAAAATCTGCAGAACAGGTAAATCCAAAGAGTCAAGTCAGTATCAGTTTACTGGAGTAGGACCCCCCTGAAGCCACACACTGATAGGAACATTTAAATGCTAATTTTGGTAACTTCCTGGAGTCTGAGTGTAGACTAGCTTGAGAACCAGAAACTATGGAGGACTGCAATTTTAGGGGGTCCCCCCACTTCAGTGGGTTTTACCTAACAGAAGCCCACCAGTTCCTCAAGCTGAGGATCTGAGAAAGATCCTTTCATAGCTCAGACACAGGGAAAGGAAGGATAATAGCTGTAAAATGTGCTCAGGGCATTCTCCATCATGAAGGCCTGCCAGAGCCTCATCCCAGCTGAGGGATAGGCATTTTTCCACTCCATCCCCCTTTAGCTTTCTGTCTCACCTACAGGGTGGTAAAAAAAAACTAAGAAATGCTTTTGAATAGCACAGCCAGAGAGACAGACCCTCTGAAAGGCTGAGATTTAATCATAAGATTATAGACTGTCTCCCTTTTCCTACACCTTATCATCACACAAACAGGTCCACAGGATAATGACTGGATTTCAGTTGAAAGAGCTGCAAGATGCAGACACTTTCTCAGGAACAGAAGTCAGGGAAGCCCAAAGTCCAGAGGGGAGACAAAAGTGAGAGCACCGGAGAAATTTGGATCCTCTGGCACCTGCGACTACAGCAAACAGTAAATACAATCCAGCACCTAGCCAGGTGAACATAAGACCCCGCACCCAAGATCTGTTTACCTCACTTCCTGTTACCTCATACACCATGCTTGGCTTTCAATAAAAACTTATGAGGCATGACAAAAAGCAAGAAAAACTACAATCTGAAGAGACAAAGAAAGCATACAAATCTGACTCAGCTATGACACAGATGTTAGAAATATTAGAGAAGTGATTTAAAGTAACTATGATTAATATGCTAAGGATTATAATAGAGAAATTAGAGCACTGAATAGGGTGAGCAAAGAGATGGAAATTCTAAGAAAGAATGTTAAAATGCTATATGAACTCACTTATATTTAGAATACAAAAAGAGTTGAAGTAGAACAGTAAATATCAGGGACGGGAAGGTGGGTAAAATGGGAAGATGTTGCAGTTTTGTAGGATAAGTCTAGAGGTCTAATGTACAGAATGATGACTATAGTTAATAATACTGTATTTGATACTCAAGTATTTCAAGAGTAAAGTGCAGGTATTCTCATCACACACACACACACACACACACACAAAAACATGGTAACTATATGAGGAGAGGACATGTCAATCAGTTTGACTGCAGTGACCATTTCACTATGCATACATGTATCAACTAACTATGTTGTACATTTAAATATATGCAATTTTTATTAAAAATAAAATGCAGCAATGACAAAAAGAACAGCTACAAATACAAATACTAACAAAAATGAAGAACACTTTTGATGGGTTCACCAGTAGACTGAGCATGGGCAAGGAAAAAATCAGTGAGTATGAATATAGATCAATAAGAATTCCTAAGTTAAAATGCAAAGAGAGAAGAGAATGGAAAAAAGAATAGGATATATGAGAACTATGAGATAATTTTATAAGATACAGCATTCACATCTTAATTGAAATATCAGAAGAAAGAGAGAAGGAAACAGAAGAAATATTTGAAGTAACAATGACTGGAACTTTCCAAACTTAATGACAAACACAAAACAGTAGATCCAGGCAGCTCAGAGAACATTAAGCAAGTTAAATGCCAAAAAGAAAAAGAAAATTACATCTAGGCATACCGTATGTAAACTGCAGAAAACCAAACACAGAGAAAATCTTGAAATACGTTCTAGAGAAATAAGGATAAGAATTAAAGTGGACTTTTCATCAGAAACGATGCAAGCAAGAAAAATGGAACGAAATATTTACAAAGTGTTGAAAGACAACAACAATCTAAAATTTGATACCTAGAAAAATTATTTTTTGACATTGAAAGAGAAAAACTTTTTCAGATTAAAAAGCAAACAAAAACAGAGAATTGATTGCTCATAGACCTGCTCTGCAAGAAATATAAAGAGAAATTCTTCAGGAAGAAGAAAAATGATATAGGTCATAAGCCCAGATCTAAATAGAGAAAGGACTCAGAGAAGGAATAAAAGAACACAATCTTTTGTTTTTAACTAATTTAAAACATAACTGCTTTTAAAAGAAGCTTACTCCCTATTTCATTCCAAAATACCCCCCACTGCCCTACATTGTGTCTTTCCTTGCTGTATTTTTATTCAGATTGTGTATCTGCATAGAACTACAATAGATTGTTTATCTAATTCTTTACAATTCCATGTTTACTTCAATCACGCATTCCTGCTAGTGCCTTATCTGCACCAAGGATGACAAACAAGTTTCATCTCAAACACCTGTACTCCAGTTGGTTGTAGCGCAAATTTAAGAAGAGTTCCACCCCTGGCTGGCATAGTTCAGCGGATTGAGCAGGGGCCCGCGAACCAAAGGGTTGCCAGTTCAATTCCCAGTCAGGGCACATGTCTGTGTTGCAGGCCAGGTCCCTAGTAGGGGGCGCATGAGAGGCAACTACACACTGATGTTTCTTTCCCTCTCTTTCTCTTTCCCTTCCCCTCTCTCTAAAAGTAAATAAATAAAATCTTTTCAAAAATAAAGAAGAGTTCCAGGGTTGTGTCTTGATCCCTGGGAGAGATGTCTGTCATGGATATGGGAGAATGAAGTGGCCCAAGAGGGCAGTCACTAGTCACAGCTCAGATATCGAGGTTCCTTTCCCTGCCTTCGGGGGGAGCAACACTCTTTCTCCCTAAATCACTCAACAACCTCTTTCTCCTAGCAAAGGGACACATGGGGTCAGCCTCCCCGCATGCATCAGAAGGTAACTGAAGAGTATTCAGATGCCCTTC
Organism: Micronycteris hirsuta; assembly: GCA_004026765.1. Taxonomy (NCBI): domain Eukaryota; kingdom Metazoa; phylum Chordata; class Mammalia; order Chiroptera; family Phyllostomidae; genus Micronycteris; species Micronycteris hirsuta. The sequence goes on from PVJI01003509.1 coordinate 36,937, forward strand.
ATCCTCCTCCCATGACAGCAGCTCTTTCCCGTGACACCGTTAGCCTCACTCAGTTACACTCAAATCACAGACAATCTATATCCCAGAGACACAGATGTGTTTTGGAATGCTTTGGTTTTAAACTTCTGGGCTTGACGGCAAGTCATTTCAAACACAAGCTATAATCTGAGAGCCAATGCATTTGGTTTCTGGTGGATTCACTGAATGACTAGCTCTCTAGGCCTTGATTTCCTTATCTACAGAAGAATTAAAGTCATCTCTAAATTATTCTCTGTCCCTAATAAATCTGCGAGCCTCTGATTTTTTTAAACTACACCGAACATTTTTCTTTAATTACTTTTTACTTTCTGAAACATTATGTTATTATGTTATGTTTTGAAACATGTGAAATTGCTATTTTGTAGGACAAAAGTAGTCAAATGTAGGCAATTTTATATATTATGACTTAATATAATGCTTACAAGAGTATACATGACACAGACATACACATCGTTTAAAGAAAATAGCCACAGACCCACCCCATTTCATTGTCTAAATATCCATAATTTATTCATCTATTCTCTTATTGATGCACACATGAGTAAAGTCCAGGTTTGTTCTTTTATTTGTTTAATATTACAAACAAGGCCTTTATCACCATTCTTGTAACATCCTTTGCGGCAGGTACTCCAGCTCCTCTGGGAGTACAATAGCCAAGCCGTAGGGTATGCATATTTTCAACCCTATTATGCAATGCCCATTGTTTTCCAGAACGATTTTACCAACTTACACTCCCACCAGCAGTGTACGAGTCTTCCTGTTGTTCCACACCCTCCCCAGCAACGGTTATTACTTGTGTTCTTCAATTTTTAGAATTAAGGTGGGTATAAAACAGCACGACACCATGGTCTTAATTTGTATATATTTTTGGATAAACAATGAGCTTGAGCATCTCCCCTCCCACCCAATCTTCAATTTGAATTGCTTTCAAGCTACATAATTGTGGGTTGAGTTTCAGTCCCTTTCCTTTCTCCTGCCTGCCGTATTCGAACCAGCTGGACACAGTGGGGAGCAATTGGATAATCCACAGTGTCAATAATCTGCCCCTAAATAACCAGGAGTTGACCCTCAGGAATTGTACTCATGCAATTCAACTGCCATGACCCAATGTAATATTTCATGTCTTGCTAAAACCCTGGCCAAGCACTATTTTGCATGCAACTAAGTACTAGGATAATTCTTTCATCTGAGTGATTAGTTTATTTCAACCACAGCTTGCCTGAGGCACAAAAAGTGCTACCTGCCTGTGGTATCACTCCAGATGGCACCTTAGCCATCTTACATGGAATGGTTTTTATGTTTGTCATCCTTCCCCTCTGAGGGTGTGCAGTTTCTCAATGACCCTTTTTAAATGCAATGCTGAGAATGGCAAACATCTTAAATCACATCACTTAATAACACCTATTCAGGAAAGCAGCCCTCCATTATTTTTATTCTATAAGAAAAAAAAGCAAAACTGTTTTCCTCTCGAGCTAGAGAACACAAGAGGAATGATATCTTTCTTAAATGATTCTGTTTATATCTGAAGGATAACATTAAGGGCAAAGGTGGGGGACAGTCCCACACAGAGTCAGGAACAATTGAAAAAGGAATCCAGGCTAACCCCAACCCCGGCCTTTGTTGACGGGATCACCAGAGATCTATGTAGATATTATTTTGAAAGTTAGAGCTTCAACTTGTATGAACATGAATGCCCATGCTGAGTTTTTACGTGCCTCTGTGGAAGAGCAGAAAGAACCCTACAGACCCATTCTTGACTTAAAGCAACACACTGGGGAAAGGCTGAAACTCAACCATCTATGCTTGATTAATTAGGTTTGTAAGTATTGTTTCAGAACCTAACAATATTTCTAAAGATTTCAATAGTTCAAAGATTGCCCTATGGCCGTCTGGCCAATACATCTTCTAACACACGCAGTTTACAAGCATTTTTCTTCCCAATATGTTGTCTTTGGTTGGTGCGGCATTGTCTGAGCGCAGGGCTATTTGGGTCAGAGTGGTTTTCTCCTCCGCACAGCGGTGGTGCTGAGCGCAGCACTTCGACCATACATCTTCCATGTCATTTCCATCAAAGGCACATGATACTTCCTGGTGACCAATCAGGAGTGGTCCAGCATCCTAACAGAGGGCATATTGGCAAACCAAGCTTTCTTAATGACAGCCATTGTTCAAGGCCAACAAAAGGGAGGTCCTGAATATTAACATGTGGCCTTGTGTAAAGGTCACCGGTATGGCACATCCATCATATTTCACAACCGAGGAGGAGAACTTTATAAGTTCTGTCAGAACCTACTGTTGTCCACATAAATGTATTAAGCTGACAGCTGACACCAACGAGGCACATGATCTTGAGTGATGATCTCCTCTTTTAACAAACATCCTTTCACGCCTTTGAAGCAGCAGCAGGCATTATGGTGAGAGATCACGCTTAAGGAATATACCTCGAGGCCACATGGGGTTAGAATAACCGGGCAACCCAATTAAAACATTAATTTAATAACATGTAATCATTAGACCAAACGCCATCTCCCTCTAACGGACATAACTTTTTGCAGTGAAGAGAGAAATTATGTATTTTAACATCTCAGAATCTTGCATGATCTGGTTAGTGAATAGAAAAAGAAGTCCATGAAAATGCTATCCCTAATATTTATACTAATATCATTGGCATATGAGAACTCAAAGGTCTGGGTTCTTGGACAAGCCTGGGTCTTGGTTAAGAGAGATGCAAAGTAAAGTATTATGGCAGAATTGTGAAGTATGATGGCAGAATTGAATGGAACTAAAAAGTGCCATGTGCAGTTAATACTAAATGTAAGAGTAGATAACAAGCTTTCTTCCTTGACAGTCTTGATAGAGCCACTTATGTGTAGGAATATCAGAGAGAAGAGGTTCTTGTTATTAAACACCATCTTCTAAAAAAAGTGAAATTTGTTTCTATTTAAGAGATCTGAAAAGAATATAAGAAAGAGAAATATTAGTGAATGAGCATGTGTCTTGGCTCCCTCATTCTGACCTTAATGTCTTAGTCACGGGGTTGGGAGGGAGGGGACGAGCGAGGAAGAGAAAGGAGAGTTCTCTTTAGTTCCTTGAATACATCATACTCTATACTTTCTCTTGACACGCAGACATTTTCTTTCTATCTTTCACAACCCCTGTTGCTCTGACCAATTTCTACTCCTCTTTCCATTCTGCTTCCTAAGCCCTGGACTGCTTAGAATCTTCTGCTCTATGAGCTCATAGTTCCTTGGACTTGCTTTGCCATAACACTTGAAATTGCTTATTGAATCATCTAGTTTCAATATTACTCCAAACTCCATGAGAAGACAGAAGATGTCCATTTCATCACTGTAGGTGCTCCATAAACAGTTGTACATAAATGTAACTTCTAATCAGAAAACAGAATCAAAGTCTGAATTCATCACCTCTTGACTTATAAGTTTCTGTTACATAAAAGAAATTCTCATACACATCAGGGAAGGATTCATCAGCATTGGAGTGATTTGCCTTTATCGTATTATAGGGAAGACACCAAGTCATGATAATACAGCTTCACCAATTCATACTCCGTTATTTCAAAGCAAGGCATAATCAGATAAAGAGTAGGAGGAAGCCAGCTTTTAAACTATCTTTAAAAAGGGCATTGCTAGGTAAAATAATTGTGTACGTAATATATTAGGAAGTTACTTAATATATCAGTAAATTTGAGACAAAGTAACTCCAACTAATAGTGTTTCAAAGCAGCCACTTGTCTTGGAACTGAGTCTTCCTTTCCACATCTACACAGTGACTCCATTTAGAAAGTCTTCCACTTGGAAAGTTGTCTACCTGTCCACACCCTCTTAGCCTCAAGGCCCAGGGTAAGTACCACTTCTTTTGTGAAGACTCCTCCCGCTGCTCGGGCTCACAGCATTCTCCCTGACTTCTGAATGGCTCTATGTGTTTCTGCGTTCTCACTGGACATGAACTACATTGTAATCGAAAGTCTTCAATGAGCATGTCATCTTTTTTTTTTTTTTACAAAGAAGTTGTGAATTATTTAAGAGAAGAATCTGCATATTTATACTTTTCTTCAATCCAGCCCAGTGCCTAGCATTTTGCACTCGGCGGTGTTCAGTAAATATTTTTTAAATAAATGCATTAATATATAAAGTAATCATTCTAAGTATTTGAGAAAATTCTTTTTAAAATCTTTGTCTTTTAAACTTTCGTAGCAATCATGTTTTTTGTCTACACAGATGCACTCACATACATATACTTTCTTTAGGCCGCAATGAGCCTATGATTCTAAGTGGTTTAAATGAGAGCTTCCTTATAATATTAAATTCTTCCCTTCTTAAGTTACAATGAGAAAATCATCCAAAAATGGTACCCTGCTCCCTGGGTCCAGGTTTGTGCAACTGACCCAAGTTTGGACAATGACTCTTCCCATGGATTTTTGTCCTTAGGACAGAGGAGACCATATCTCAATTCCTTTCTGGAGGAGATGCTGGGAAATAGGAGCTTCAAGTTATAAGACGCCACATTCTCAGTCTCCATTAAAGAAGGAGCTCTGATAAAATAAAGATGACGGAGGAAGAAGGAGAGACCCAGTGTTCTCATAGGGGTTTCTCATAGTCCCTGGTTCAGACCTTCCCTGAGGTTTGGCTTAATTTCCACTTATTTTAGATCTATAAGACACCTCTCTTTCTGACCAATGCAATTCAAAATGATCTCCATGATGTGTACTGAAAATAGCTTTAATAAAACTAACCATTCTGGTGTTACATTAACTAAAACTGCACTTCTTCACATGTTAAAACTGGTCTCTCTGCCACAAATGTCTAAATTCATAAGGATGTCATTAGGTTCATTTGCTACTTCTCTTAAATAAATGGAGTGCTTATAAAAAATAAGTTATGAAAACTTTTCATCTTCATAAATATGGTAAAATTCATTATCATATTTTAATGAATTAAAAAGACAAGAATGATAGCTTCAAGGCCCCAGATAATAATAATGAATAATTGTAGAATTTCCCACTGGAAATACTATAATTATGCATTATAAAAAAATAAAATATTGTTCAGTTCTACGTTATCTGTTCCACTCTACATATGATGAAAAAATAGCTTAGAGAATTCAGGAGACTTGTCCAAGTTTGCCCAACTCTTCTTTGGGGAAAACAATCTTCTGGGCTCGACTTAAAGTGCCTACCACAATGTCTAGCGCCCCACAGATACACGTAGTCACCATTTCACCATCATCTCTTTTTCCCCCCAGATTTTTCCATCACATCGCTCCTGAACAAATTAGGGATTCCTGAAGCTGAATTCTCCAACCTCCCTTTCTGACTTAGGGTAGCCCCTCATCTTCGTTGCTTCTGTTTCCCATTAGAAAGAAAGACAGAAATAGTTATTATATTCATCCAGCAAAAAGGAAATTAATGGTTGTTTAGATGGCTGTTCAACACACTGAGGATGAAAAACAGTCTTCATGGTGCATTATTGAATTAGGGGGCCAACTCACAGTGAGGCTATGGCTACACAAAGCCAAAGCCATTCAACTCAGCCAAAAAAAAAAAAAAAGAGTACAGTTACAAACTATAGAAATGATCCCTGAAAGTATAGTCTTAAGAGTACAGTTTAGCAACAGGGAAAATGAAATTAGGTGATCAGGACTATGCAGAGAAAGTGAAATAAAAACACAAATACAATACCATGGTCAAAGTCCTGGCAAAGTTTAAAAAGTTAAAGGAGAGAATAAGTTAACAGTTAGAAAAGCACAAAAATAGACTCATTGATTTTCAATGCAGTTATACATGCCTCTCTTTTCTCTGTTATTTCTATTTCATTTTAAGAATTCCAATATAAGATAGAAATCAAGAAAAGACAAAGTCACTATCCTAAGATCTGAGTTACGCCCCAGCCCAGGATATTAAAAAGAGCCCTCTCCTTTGCTATGTCTGGCAGATGACATATTACTATGCAATCATGCAACACAACTCAGGTTCATATTGGGTGTTTCAAATATCTTCATTTCCTACACAAAATGCATCTATATTGAGATGCACATTATCCGTGGAGAATTCCAAATAACAAAATTCATTTGATGTTCACAGTGGTTTTCCTAAGTCTTTTTTTATATACTAAGACAAAAATTGGAAAATCCTCTGTACAATGTGTGTTTAGTTTGTCCTTTAGATAGTAGTTGTTGACTAGCATTAGTGATCTATGTGAACTGCGCTTTTAACAGCATCATTTTAATGTCCTGTATCATTTTTAGATGGATGCTTCAGTTATGCACACTGCAATATTACGATGCTGTAATATTAAAAACTCACATCCTCTAAATAGGCTCCAAAACTGCATTGAGTTTTATAACTATTGACTCTTCAGTGGGGTAGGAGGAGAGATGATGATAACTTAAGAGTAGTTTATCACTTCATTAAGAACAAAACACAATTAATTAAAATTGCAGATCTTAATTAATAATGTATTAATTTAACTCTCCCCCTCACCCTAGAAGAATTAACCCCAGGAGTTAGACAAAGGAAGCATTCTCCAAGACAAATTGGAAAGTACAGTTTTGTGAACTGAGTTCTGAACCCCAGGAATGAACGCCTGCAGCTGCAGCCTAGGCTGTTTTCTGTTACCTTAAATACTGCTGGGCCATATGGAGCATTTCTGAGGACCTTCTATTTTAAAACCTTCTGTTCATAGTTGACGCTTTTTCATGTCTCATCCTTACTTCAGAGTTCCTATTCATTTCCATAAAAATAAGATCTTTGTTTTACAAGAGTTCATTTTGCTCTCTTCCCTCATCCCTATTACGGCCACAAACCTCTACTTGGGATGTTGCAGCCACTTCTAGGACCAGCTGATTGGGGCCAGATGAATAGAGAATTATTTAGAAGGAAACAGCAGCAGCAGCAGATGATCCATGGGGCGGCAAGTCTCATGTTTTCTTTGCTCATTCCAGCCGACCCAGTACAGAGGATAATCAACCTGACATTGGTGTTGAACTGCTTCAAAATGAATCAACTGTTTACAGAAATCATCGTTGAAGCCCTGAAGGAAGTGCTGAAGGAAGATATAATTTGGTTAACCGAAAATTAACCGAAATGTGCTTTCTGAAAAAGGCAGCTCCCTGTAGTTTGGGGTTGACTTCGAGCAATTATCCAAACAAAACAGTTGGCGCCTGTGTTGGCAAAAAAATAGTATTTGCATAAAAGTACAGGGAGAAGACAAATATGCATGAAAATTAAATTTAGGCCTCTGGGACTCCCCTTTTGGGGCCATAGAAGAGCTGATTACATGTTCACAGCTGGAATTGGTGTTGGCAGGCAGGCCTTATTCATGGGCAGAGGGAGGGACTCCCTTTTTGAGCAACACTCTCGTGCAAAGCAAGAATGGCAGCATTAGAAGCATCTGATGTTTACAGATCTCAAGCCCCATGGCCCCAAGCTGCTTAGATCTGCCAACCAACTGGAGTTGTCCCCACTGAGACATAATAATGCAGTTCAAAGGGTATGTGTCTGCTCAGGCACATGTCCTCTTTCACATCCCTCACCACACACCCATCTGCCCAGACTGCTTTTTGTAACTTTTCCTTTACAAGGCCGCGAATACAGCCAAGAGAACAACAGCATTCTGGAGGATAGGAAAGCTAGGTTTTGCAATACCAAGGGTGAAGGTTACAAGCTGATGCTGAAGTTGTCTTGGAACAGGGTCCCTGAGTAATTGACTGACCCTAAACTTGTGCATTTCAGCAGTACTGGCAATAGTTCTCTTGGCATCTGTGCTGGTAGATTGCAAACACGACCCAACTCTGCACGCTTCCTTTGCAATGTGACTTTGCCCCATCTCTCGATAGAGTGTGTTTCCTTACCCCTTAATCTGTGCTGGCCTTGTGACTTATTCTGCCCAACAGAAGGTGGTGAAAGGGGTAGGGAGGGTTTCCTATGACAACATGAAGGATGAGCAGAAATTAACCTGATGAGTAAGAGAAAATGAAAAAGAATGTTCTAAGGCAAGAAAGAGCAATAATAATGGAATCTAATATTTATTGGGCACTGTCCAAAGTATTTTACTTATATTAACTAATTTAATTCCCCATAACAAGCTAATGACATAGGTAAAATGATCACCTTCATTTTTTTTTAATTAAGAAAGCATGAGTCAGGGTAGTTAAGAATCTTGGCCAATATCCCACAGATAGTAATTGGCAGAGATGGTCTTCCGATCCAAGGCTAGTTGGCCTCAGAGCCCACATTCTGTCACCACTATGCCATAGTGCTCTTGAGAGAGAACTGAAATGAGATCAGCAAGACAAGACCAGGATGTCATAGGCAGGAGCGAGGACATTGCAGTAACCTCACAACCAGGGTCCGGTGTCCATTGTCACTTGCCTCTCTCTGTTCTCTATGGAACCACCAGAGAAGGTCTAAACCAAATGCCACTGCTCTTTACAAGACACAGAGGAATTTAGTTTGTTAATAGAGTGTACATATTCATTGTACAAAATTCAACAAATAAAGAAAAGATGTGGGAAAAGGAAAAATGCATAACTGCTATTAACATTTTCATTGGTCTCTCTTCTTCCTCTCTCCAAAAATAGACAAAGAGATCATTGTAATATACATGTATTAACATAATACATGTAAATGTATCATGCATATGTGTGTCCATGGAGATCTCTCTATTACACCTATACAGATGATTTTATCATCCATTTTTAACTTAACTCTCCATCATTAGACATTTCCCATGCCAATAAATGTTTTTGAAGACCGTTTTAGGGCTCTGTGACATTGATGTACGATAATATCACTGTTCCTTGTGGACACCTCCAGTCTTTTTGACAGGCAACAGAAAGAAATTGTTGAGTGAAATGGCCCATTCTGGCAGGAAAGGTGTCAAACTTCAAAAGAGACTGAGACTTACATGTCCAAAAATTTAAGAAAATTAAAGTAACATAAACTTTAAGGAAGATAGAAATGTTGTTGGATTTCCTTTACTCATTTACCTTTCCAATTACAGAAACAGTTATCAAATATAATTAACAAATAACTATTATGTGATTTTATATCTTCCTTCACATTCAGACAAATGTCAAAGCATTTTATTATATTTATAGTGCTGGGATTAATATCAGCTACTTTTAATACTATGTTTAAAAGAACTTAATGAGCCGATCCTATTCTGGATGGGCCTGTATATTACAGAAGATGTGGCTCTCGGCTGTACAAACCTGCGTCTGTTAAACACCACTAATGGTTTTCAGATTGACTTATTGTACTTGGTAAATTCAGGAATGAGAGGTAGTTCCACTGGAGGTAAAGAAATTGCTCCCAGGAGTGCACGGGGAGTTCTAATAGGATTAGACCCATTAGTCTCAATAAATCCCTTGTGTCAAAGGATAATCTGTAACCATTAACCTTAAACTGAAGTGGTTAGACATCCAGGCCCACAGTGTAAATGCACTATACATATGGGTATGAATTCATTTCAGGTAGTCAGCCAGGACAAGCGTGAATCCATGGGAGGGAATGAAAGCCATTTGCCCACTACCACTACTGTTCCTAAATTCTCATCTTTTGTTATCTTATTGTATCATTTTTCATGCTTTTCTTCTCCACGGGGCTTTATTCCTCACCACCTGTATCTTCTTAAATTATAGTCATATGTGTTTTTACCTAACTCCTTTGTTCATAAGGAGTATCAGTCTTCCTCATCTATTTTGTTTCCGTGTGTCTAAACTTACATGTAAGAGGTACTCAATGTCAAGGTCTTACCAGTCCTCTCTCCCACCCCAAGCTTACTCCTCTCCCCAGCACAGGACAGGCCATATTATCAGCTACAAAGATCACTGTAGCCTAAAAGAGGAAAATAGGATTTACGCATTCCATCACACTCCTGTTTTCTTTATATGCTTGCTCTCATACAAGGAAGGCCCACTGGTGTTTCCAATGTCCATGCTGCATGCATACCAGGCACAGCTGCCACGTTCTCCCACCCAGCTTTACCATTGTCTGGTAAAACTGAGACTTTGATCCTCTTCTGGCTCCTTGTGTCTACTCTCAATCAGATGGGACACAGTTAGTGACTGCCCCCCTCTAAACCTCTAGTGCTCCCCTTCCGAGGGCATGCACAAGGGTGTCCGTGGCTGGGTATGCTTCACTGAGCGTGCAGTCAGCTTTCTGTCCAAGAAATACCCTCTATATCCTGTAAGGGCCTTCTAATTATTACTCGTTCCATGCATTACTCAATCCCAAAGAGGACTTACAAAGTTCACCCAGCAATTCTTCTGTTACTATTTACTATGTGCGAGGCATTGTGCTAAACATTGGTGTTAGAGTAATGAATAAATGAGCCTAATCTCTACCTTCTAGAGGTTCCAGCCTAGAGGAAGCAAGATAAGTAAGCAGACGATCACCATGCAGTGTGACAAAAAGCCTTCGTGGAAGTCTGCTCTGATGGGACGGAAGCATAGGAACATCTCATCAGTGGTCCTGGGATATACCGTCAGCGGACACTAATATTCCCACTTTACAGATGAGATAACTGAGGCTCATAAACACCCAGTTCTCCAAGGTTAAATGGCACAAGATAGTTAGACAGAACCAAATGTTGGCACATTGCATTTCTACTACAGTATAGCACCTCTGCAGAATCATAAGACTTCATTTATCCTAGAAGGGAGGGGAAGCTAAGATGATTAAGGAAGTCATCCATTATTGCCTTAGGTTTATTCCAGTTTTCTACATCTCATATAGTTATTATGATTCCCTGAACCATTCTTCTAGGTCTCATTGCTGAGTGGAAGTCATCTAGCACCTGATTTCAAGCTATAGCCATCAGTCAGGTTAAGGCTAAGTTATGCAGCAATAACAAACAATGCCCAAATCACAATGGTTAACAGAAACAAGGAATTATTCTCATTCACAATTCATGTTCATCAGCAAGGAGACTTCAGTTCTGCTCCACTTGGTCCTAGTGCAAAAGGAGCAGTCACCATGCGGGACAGTGCTTGCATCAGAGCAGAGGGAAAGGAGAACAAGGCTCTCACAGCATCTGCTCAGAAGTGACACATTTCTGTTCACACTTCACTGGCCCAAACAAGTCACATGGTCAACCCTGATTTCAATGAGGCAGAGAAGTATAATCCTCCCACGATTCAGGGCAGCAAATGTTTTAAACAATAGCCCACTATCTCTATGCATGAGTATAGAGATACAATTAATGTAGAGACAGAAGATCTGGAGATGAAAACTAACTCATTCGCAACAGGTGCCCTGAAATAAAACTCTCTAAACCTTAGTAATATCACCCGTAAAACGAGGATAACTATCTCCATCTGTAACAGGAGCTTGGCATGAGATTCAAGTGATAATATGTAAGAAAGTTCCTTGTAAACCACAGAGCATATTGCTCTTGTCCTACACATTGCTTCATGTTAAAATATCTTGTTTCTATCTGTAGATTAAGAGTTGCAAATTCAAACATCTGCAGAACTAAGCAGATAAACATAAACATGTAAGTTGTTTGTAATGGAAACAAAATGAAAAACCTTAGTACCCACCTACTTACATTTTCTTTCTGGTGCTTTTTTTCTTTCTTTTTAAGTTGCTAGAAAACCATGCATATCTGAGGGCTAAGGTTGCCTATGGAACCCTGCCATAAATGGCATTCTTTAGGGAAAGAGAAGAGGACAGATATATCCAACCTACAGCTTCAAACACAGTTCCAACCCTCAGCAAATCCCTGATGAAGTTAAGGAAATTCAGGTCTATTGTCAAATAAATAATATATTTATCTTAGAAAAAAGTGTGGAAAACAGCCAAACATAGGAACCTAGAATGACATTTAAGCTAACTGGTAGTTCTTTCTTAGTAACACAAGCAAATTCTCGACATAAAATATATACTTTATGATTAACCCTGATGAGATTATAAATTATATCAAATGCAAGGCAGTATTCATTGATTTCTTCATTTCTTCATCAAATGTTTGAGTGACTGCTATGCGTCAGGGACTGTGCAAAGCTATGTGCTGGTGAACAGGAGTGCAAAAAGACAGCAATTGTCATACAGTGTGGAAAACATGAAAAAAGGTAAGTCCAGGGAGTTAAAGGCGGGACATGGAAAGAGCATGTGGTCCAGTTCACAGATGTAAAAGGGTGGAAATAGTCACATTGCAGATGGCACTGCATCAGGAAAGGCTGGAAGCAAGAGGATGACGAAGTTTGTTTGTTTTTTTTAAAGGACTGTGCACAGAACACAGCATCAGAGTGCGACATGAAGAACAAGGCTGCTGAGGAGGTGAACAAAGCTAAATCACACGGGGCACTGGCAAATCCATCAACAGCTCAGACACATGGAATTAAATGAATTGGGTGTAGAGACAGTCCTTGCCCAGAAGGGGAAGCAGCTTAGGGCACAGCATAGCGTTATAGGTGAAGCACAATGGAGCCTTAGAACAGAGAAGGGTTCCAACCTTCACCCCTTACACAGGGTGGAATACAGGAAAGGATGCACAGCATATTCTATGGAAAATGGGGAGGATTTCAATGAACAAAACTGGGAGGGGGGATCCCAAGAAATACAAAGATGCAGAAATTAAAAGAATGATAATGAAAACTTAGGCAGAAATGTATAAAGAATGGAAGACTAAAGAAGAGAATGAAAAATCCTACACTGCGGAGAAATTATTTATTAAGAACCCGTGTACTTGTGTGCTGGGCTCTGGGTTTAGCACCTTCACAAACTAGCTCATTTAGTCTTCACCATAGTCCCCCTTCACCAATAATGACACAGAAGTTTTCTTTGAAAGTAACTTTCTTTAAGGTCATAAAGTAAGCGGCGGTTTCTCTAGCTCACTCACTGTACCATTTACTACAGAGGCAATAAGTCACAGTGGTGAAATCAGTGTTTGGGGAAAATTCCTTAGGCAATGAAGCGCAGGGTGAATTTGAAATGAGAGATTATCAACAGCCCAGGAAGGTCACAGCCATAGCCATTTAAGAGTCCTTAACTATCAAAAAAATTCCACAACAAAGAAAAGCCCAGGCCCCGATGGCTCCACTGGTAAATTCTACCAAACATTTAAAAAAGAAAAGACCAATCCTTCTCAAACTCTTCCAAAACAATGAAGAGGAGAGAACGCTTCAACAACTCATTTCATAAAACCAGTATCACTGTGATGCTTAAACCAGAAAATTATGGGCCAATATCCCTGATGAACATACATGCAATAATCCTCAACAAAATACCAGCCAGCTGAATTACACAGCGCCGTAAAAGGTTTATATACCATGATCAAGTGGGATTTTTCCCTGGAATGGTTCAATATAGTCTACTCAATAAATGTGATACTCCACATTAACATAATGAGGAAAAAACATATAATCATTTCAATAGATGGAGAAAAGCATTTTACAAACTTCCATATCCTCTTATGATTAAAAAAAAACTCAACGAATTAGGTTTAGAAGGAATGTACCTCACCATAATAAAAGTCATGTATGATAAGTCCATAGCTAATATGATATACAATGGCTTTCTCCTTTTCCTCTAAGTTCAGGAACAAGAGAACCCACTCTTATCACTGTAATTCAACATAGCACTGGAAGCCCTAGACAGAGATATTAGACAAAAAACAAATATTAAAAGAAATTCAAATCAGAAAAGAAAAAATAAAATTATCTCTGCTTACAGATGACATGATCTTAGAAAATCCTAAAGACTCCATAAAAAAAAACTTCAGCAGAGTTACAGGACACAAAATCAACATACAAAATTCAGTTGCATATCTATACATTAACAATGAAGTATCCCAAAAATTCAGAAAACAATCCCATTTACAAAAGCACCAAAAAGAACAAAATACTTATGAATAAATTTAACCAAGGAGGTAAAAGATATGTATGCTGAAAACTATAAACCACTGATGAGAGAAATTGAAGAAGACACAAAAAAATGGAAAGACATCCATGTTCATGGATTAGAATTAATATTGTTAAAATGCTCTTACTACCCAAAATGTTTTTTAGATTCAATGCAGTCCCTAATAAAATTTCAATTGCATTTTTTCACAGAAAGAGTAAGAACAATCTTAAAATTTGCATAGAACCACCAAAGACATCACAGAGCTAAAGCAGTCTTGAGCAAGAAGAACAAAGTTGGAGGTATCACATTTGCTGATTTCAAATTATATTACAATGCTATACTAATCAAAACAGCATGGTATTGGCATAAAAACAGACACACAGACCAATGCAACAGAATACATATCCCAGAAATAAACCCATACACATTCGGTCCACTGATTTTTGACAAAGGTGCAAAGAATGCACAATGGGGAAAGAAATTCTCTTCAATAAATAGTGTTGAGAAAACTGGATTCCCACATGCAAAAGAATAAAATTCTATACCAGATTTTACACCATGTACAAAAATCAATTCAGTATGAATTAAAGACTTAAATATTAAGACCTGGAGCAGTAAAACTCTAGAAGAAAATGGAGGAAAGCTCCTTGACATTGGCCTTGGCAATTATTTTTTGGATTTGACATCACAAGCACTGGCAACAAAAGTGAGAATAAACCAGTGGGACTACATCAAACTGAAAAGATTCTGCATAGCAGAGGTGACCTATGGGATGGTAGGAAATATTTAAAAAACTTATCCGATAAGGTGTTAATGTCTAAAAAAAAAAAAGAAACTCATATAACTCAATAGAAAAATACAAAACCTGATTAAAAACTGGGCACAGGACCTAAATAGACATTATTCCAGAGAAGACAAATGTCCAGCAGGTAAGTGAACTGGTGCTTAACATCACTAATCATAGGGGAAATGCAAATCAAAACCACAATGAGATATCACCACGAACCTGTTAGGAGGGCTGTTATCAAAAAGTAGAAAGATAACAAGTGTTGGAAAGAATGCAGAGAAAAAGAAATCTCTGTTCACTGTTGGTAGGAATATTTTGGTACAGTCACTGTGGAAAACAATATAGAGGTTCCTCAAAAAATTAAAAACAGAACTACCATATGATCCAACAATCCTATGTCTGGTTATATATCCGAAGAAGATGAAATCACTATCTTAAAGAGATGTCTGCACCCCCATGTTCATTGCAGCATTACTCACAATAGCCCAGACATGGAAACAACCTAAGTGTTGATCAATGAATAAATAAGTAATGAAAATGTGGTGTCCAGGTCTGTCTGAAGAAGGTCAAGCCATCATTAATATAATGAGAACAGTTTGTGCAACATCGACGTAACCTGGCAACCAAGTGGACTGAATGCACACACATGAACAATGACGACTTCACTGTACTAGTCAGTGGGGGTGGTAGAAGGCATTGAGTGAGCATGTGTGCTGTGTGGCCATTGCATTCAAAATGACTGAGCGAGTAGAGCAATGCATCTGCATCAGACTTTGTGTTAAACTTGAACATTCCTCCGCGGAAACTATTCAGAAAACTGAAGCCATGGGCAACTAGTGATTGGCACCTTCATCACAACAATGTGCTCACTCATGCATCACGTCTCCTGCAGAGTGTTTTTGTGAAACATCAAATTACCAAAGTGACTCAGGCCCCCTACAGCCCAGATTTGGTGTCCTGTGACTTCTGGCTTTTCCCAAAACTAAAATCACCTTTGAAAGAGAAGAAATTTCAGACTATTGACGGGATTCAGAAAAATACAATGGAGCAGCTGATGGCAATTGGGAAAATTGCGCGAGGTCCCAAGACACCCACTTTGAAGGGGACTGAGGCATCATTATCCTGTGTACAATGTTTCTTGCATCTTGTATCTTCTTCAATAAATGTCTCTATATTTCATATTGCATAGTTGGATACCTTCTGGATAGATCTTGTATGTACAATGGAATATTAATCAGCCATAAAAATAAGAAAATTACCATTTGCAATAACATAGATAACTTTAGAGGCCTGGAGAACATTATGCTGATGGAAATAAGCCAGACACAGAAAGGCAAACACACATGATCTCACTTATATGTGGAATCTAAAAATTGAACTTATAAAAACAAAGGAGTTGGGGTATGTGGGGGGTTAAGTGGGGAGATGTTCATCCAAGGGTATACACTTTCAGTTATATAAATAAGTTCTGGAAATCTAATATGCCTCATGGTGACTGTAGTTGACATTGCATTGTATACTTGAAATTTACCAGGAGAGTAGTTTTTAAGTGTCCTCAACACTGTGTGTGTGAAATGATGGATATGTTAAATAGCTTCATTTTGGTAATCATTTCACAAAGTATACATATATGAAGACATCTTGAACACCTTAAATATATACAATTTTTGTCAATCATACCTCAATAAATCTGGGGCGGGGGGAAGAATCTTTAATTGACCATCATCCCACCAAAAAAGCCACTTGAGTATTTACATTGTTACCCTCTTCGATTTTCTAAATAGCACTCATACCTATCCCTAAATACTATGTGTTTGTCTTTCTGTCTATTCCATGGAGGGTCCTTAAAGGCAGGCCTGTGTCTAGCTTATTCGCCACTATATCCTCATTTATGACTGTCCCATTTCAGACACTTATTGTGAATTGAATTACATCCCCAGAAAAGATATGTGGAAGTCCTAAATTCTGGTTCCTGTGAATGTGATCTTATTTGAAAAGAGTCTTTAGAGCGATAATTAAGGTGTAAGTTAAGATGAGGTTGACCTGAAGTAAGGTGGGCCCTTAACTTCCTACGACCGGTGTCCTTCTAAGAAAGGGAGGAGAGAGCCGAAAACACACAGGGAGAAGGCCATTTGATGACACAAACAGAGACGAGAATGTTGCAGCTGCAAACTAAGGGCCACTAAGGACGGCTGGCAGACAGTGGGAGCTAGGAAGGGGCCAGCCGAACCCTCCCCTAGAGTCTGCTGAGAGAGCGTGGCTCTCGCTACACCCCGATTTCAGACTTCCAGCCTCCAGAACTGTGAGAGAATGAATTTCTATTGTTTAAGCCTCCTGGTTTATGGTCTTCTTTGTGGCAGCCCCAGGAAACTAATGCAGCAGTCAACACATACCCTTTAAATGAATGCACTGTAAGGTGATACTGATCCAGACCAGTTCGGGTTGAAAGTGGGAATGGATGGAAAGAACAGGAATGAGATGCATTGGAAGCGTCAATGGGACTGTTGTGAGGAATGACCAAGTCTGAGTTTCCATTTGGTCAGTTGAAAAAGTCATTCTTGGATTCACTCTGACCTGGGAAGATTTTAGTTGTGGATCCTTAAATTCTAGACTTCTGGATATATAGTCAGTAAACCAGAATGGTTAAGAGTAAGGCATTGAATGAGATAGGCCTGGGGGAAAAGCCAGGCTTGGTTTCTTAGTGGCTGTGTGACCTTGGGTAGTTAACTTGACATCTCTGAGCGGGCTCTGTAATCCAGCCCAGTGCTTCCTCTTTCAAATGCAAATTCCACTTCCAGAGGTCTCCAGTAGGGCCTGGGATTCTGCATTTCTAACAAGCTCTGGGTGTTTGCCTGTGCTGTTGATCCTCAGACCACAGTTTGAGTAGCAAGGGGCTGGAGAAAGGATGGATTCGACAAAACCAGAAGGGGCTAACATGAAAAAATGATCTGGCCAGAAATGTGTTCGTACTTGTTTTGAGGGAAATAGAATATTCACCCCACAATGTTCTAAATGTCAGCCACCTACAGCCCACCGATCAAACCCGGCTCACCTATATCCTGCAAAGCCTCAAATATTTACTATCTTGACCTTTACAGGAAAAGTTTGCTGACCTAGGATTAACAGGTCTCCCTCTCTCTTTTAAGAATCAAATATTTAGGAAGCCACTCCAAACTGCTTAACACAGAATCTGAAGATTCACTACACAACACGAGGGACTTCAGATGGTCAGGAAAAAATATGTAAAATGCTGCCTGTGCCTGTCTCATAGGCCATACAGGAAAACTACACAAACCTGAGGACAGAGTGATGGGCTTTTGCCTAATAACTTACCAAAAGTTAAAACTAAATTTCAAAAACAAGGAAAAAATATAAAAAATAATGAAAACCTTTTTTTTTTTTTCAGTTCTAGCAGGTAATTTGTGTTCTGGCTCTAAAAATTCAGAACATCATACCCAGATGATATGAAAAAATCCCAGGATCCTCCTTCCATATTATCTTGTTGTACTAAGACCAAACTTTCAATGATAGAATTTTCAAATGTAAAAAACAAACAAACAAACAAATAGAAGGCCTATAATTCTTTGGTTTCAAATCAAACAACCTAACAATTTTGCTTTTAAAAGCTCACAAAATGTGATCCATTGTAGTTGACATTCAGGACATGTCTCTCTGTGAGGAGTCAGCTCTGGAAGTCAATCTCCAGAATTAAGACCAAGAATGATGCCTCATATTTAGCACAAGGACCAGGGCTATAATAGAAAAGCAAGAACGACAGCCTGTCTCTTCCCAGGGCTGTACGTTTGGTGCCCTGACTCCAAGTGCTTCTTAATTAAAATTTAAGTTGCTGAGGGAACAATTTTAACTTAGTCTGTTTTGATGCATGTAAATGCCCAGCTAATCTTTAAGGGGAATTTTCCCCTCCTTCTATTTTGGTTCTTTTGAACGATGTAAAACCCAGAAAGCTGCCAAGTTGAGCCTGTTCAATGTCCATAGGACTCAGCTTTGCTGCACGGGACCCCCCGGAAAGGAAGAAAATATAACCCACACTATCTGGTTGCAGAAAGGTTGAATCTAAACCAGCT
The DNA here is from genome assembly GCA_004026765.1 of Micronycteris hirsuta. NCBI lineage: Eukaryota > Metazoa > Chordata > Mammalia > Chiroptera > Phyllostomidae > Micronycteris > Micronycteris hirsuta. The sequence continues at coordinate 55,715 of PVJI01003509.1, forward strand.
CTTATCTTAACTTTTCCGTGTGAGATTTACAAACGGGAAGAGAACAAATAAGGAGTAATTTAAATTTTAATTTAAAAAACCCTCTATTTTCTTATCCCTTATCAAACTGCCAGCATTTTTCCTGCTGACAATGAGCAAGTGTCATTGGCATAGACCCTACCCACAACCCAGGAATCTCTTTCATCTAAAACCTTGATCCCTTTAATAAACAAAATACGAAAAGGCAGTCAAAATTACGCTGTGGCTTTATAAAAGAAGGCAGGGAAATCCTCTGAGTACAATCCCCTACTTGTTATTTTCACATGCCATGTGACTCCAAGTCATTCTGAAGGATAAAGAGACAGGGGTTGCCACCAGACCCCAGCCACGGTTTCCCCTCCGTTCCCAGCCCTGGCCCATCTGTTCTCCAGAGGCCACATGAATGGCATATGTCAAGAGAGTCAGGGCTGTGCAAACCGCCCAAAGAAATCACGCGGCCAACTTCCCTTTGCTTCCACGGCTTCGGTAATTGTTGCTGAGCCAACCACCATATGGCGAATAATTAGTTTTTCGACCCCACTCAAGAAAAATGTCCGCTTCATTGCCAAGCCTTAGCAATATGTGTGTTAATGAACAGTGGGAGCTGAATGCCTATACATTAACAAAAGTTGGGATTTTTTTGTTCTTCTTCTAGCTTCAAGCTCTATCCCTTTTGCTCTGTCTCCTTTAAAGGTTTGGAGTCCACAGCATTTAGAGGCAAACTGTACTCTTTTTTTTTTTTTTTCTTTTTAATGAGAAGCTGCAACCCATGAAAAATGCCCAATTTTCACAATCAAATGTCTTTCTTTTCATAAAATGACTTTAATATTCTTTTTCTCAAAATGATTAATTCACTTCATGTGAAGATTGGGATGTCAAGGCTGAGTACCCAGAGGCTTTCTGCCCTTGGTGGGACAGGTGAGCCTAAATTTATAGTCGGTGTCATTATGGCTGCCTCAAGCACATCTTGGCTCTTTTAAATAAACACTTACCTCCTCTTCACTCCCACAGAAAATACACTTGATATCTTAGCCTGAAGATTTAAGAACCCAGTTAAGATTTTAAGTCACTACTCCAAGAATAGAAGCCTTAATAAGCAGGTCATTTCTCTCAAGAGGAAAAGATCTTTATGCAGTCAGAAAATAAACATTTATATAGCAAATACAGTGCAAGATAAAAATACCTAAGATTGCATCCTTTTTTTTTTTTTTTTTGCATTTTCTAAGGCAACACTGATTTGTTCCCAAGAAGTTTTGAATCTTACTGCTTTCTGACCTTGGCCTTTACATTCTCTACATGCAAACACACAGACCTGGAGAAAGAGAGGCAGAGAATTGAAATATTCTCCAACTCAATTCTCAGTTTTGCTATAGGACAGTGGTTCTCAAATATCTTGTTTGCAGACCATCCCACCATGGCAGAAGTCCCTAAAGATCCTTCCACCTATTTGCAGCTAAAAAAAAAAAAAAGAAATACCTCACAAGAATAAATGAGAGAGGGGTGCTAATTTAACGAAATGGTCTAGAGATCTCAGAAGCAAAATGTGAATTAGTACTAGACACAGTGATGACTGTCACTTTCTTTTTATATTTTTGTCAGTTAGAATAATACCTGCATCACCGTCTAGGCTATAAAGTCATTGAAGATGTGGATTGCTTCTGTTTTCTCATCACTCTTTTTTTTTAAGATTTTAATTTATTTTTAGACAGAAGGGAAGGGAGAGAGAGAGGGAGAGAAACATCAATGTGTGGTTGCCTCTCACATGGCCCCCACTGGGGACTTGGCCTGCAACCCAGGCCTGTGCCCTGACTGGGAATCGAACCAGTGGCCCTTTGGTTTGCAGGCTGCGCTCAATCCACTGAGCTATACCAGCCAGGGCTCTCATCACTCTATCTTAGTACCTTAAAGCTCAGTACCAGCTAGGTGGTCAGGGCTTCAGTGTATAAATTTTCAACAAACAATCGTTGAGTAATACTTTAAATAATTCTGAATACTACATAAGACCAGTCAAGGTCCCACAAGCATTTTGGAGAGCATAGTGTGAAAAACTTGGCAAGTGGGCATTGTAAGCTGATATTGAACATGACACCTAGTGACCTCTTCAACTTCATCTAATTAGCACTGTCCCTTTGACTACCACTGCCCTATAATCATGGTCTTCATGTGTTTCTGCTCTAAAATTCTCATTGTGGAAAAAGCATCTTCCATTTTGGGTCAAAGATCAGCTGATCTGGTGTCTTCCATATACTATTGACCAGAAAATTTAGGGGCAATAGCATAATTTTGCAGTCATACTCCTGGCCTTGCTACACACCTCACCGTCGACTGACTCCCTCTGAATTCCTCCACACTTCAACGTCCTCATTTGTTTATAAAAGGTGGAGAGAAAGAGATAAAATAATACCCCCTTTGCAGCATTTTGTGTATTAAAAAGTTGTGCAAAAGGACTCATCTAATGCTGAACACATAGTAGATCATCCATAAAATGCAGTTATTTTTTAGTTACAATCAATTAATGTATCTTCAAAACATCAAATCTACTTAATCCTAGGACTTCAGATTTGAAGGAATCATTAAAAAACACTAACTTGGAACAGAAGAGGGGTTGATTATGGGTCTATCCTCTTACTTTAAGCAGAGCCTTTTTTACACCCACACGTAGCTCATAAAACACTAAAAATGCACCACTAGGAAAAATAAAAAGCTTGAAGTTACTCTCGTGATGGTTCAAACAGTGCATTAGAAAGAAGTTTTCTTTTGCTTCCCATCCTCAGGGGAATAACAATAATTTGGTCAAACAAAGGGTTCTGAAGTCTCTGCCATCCAACCTACATCTGGCTGGTGGGCATAAAACCAGGTTGCAGGTACAGCCCTTGAGGGAGGGAGGTGAGTGCAGGGGGGTTACCAATGAATGAAATTTCTCTTAAAGGAAATTTTAATCTCTTCTTCTATACCTATTAATGACTCAGATCTCTTAGCTCTAATATTACTATCTTACCTTTTCTTTCCCTTTACAACTAAAGTTTTAGAAAGAGGGAGTATAGTCCACTCCAATTGCTTCTGTTTTCTCACCCCAACTTATTCCACAATCCTCCTATTTGAATTCCGCTTCCATCTACTGAAGCTGCTCTCCAGATAGTCATCACTGAACCTTAATCAACAAATCCGGGGACAATTTCTATGTCCTCTAGGTCCCCAATTTGGTTTTGCTCTCCACTTTCATAACTCTCCTTGTCTCCTTAAATATCGGCCTCTTTAATTCTCTGCTATATTTCTGATTTCCTCGTTTTTTGCCCACTGTTTCTCCTTTCATCTCTGTCCAACCATCCACCCTTCCAGAATGTAAGCATCCCCTAAAACAGCACCACACAAGGTTTTCCTGCAAAGATGGCGATGTTCTATATCTGTGCTGCCCAATACGTAGCCACCAGCCAGATGCAGCTAATAAAATATTTGAAATGTGTTTCTCGTACCTAAAGAGCTAAATTTTAAATTTTATTTTATTTTAACTGATTTACATTTTAATTGCTGCATGTGGCCAGTGGTTAGTACATTAAGTGTAGACATAAGTTCTGTCTCTTCGCTTGTGCTTCCTCTCCCAGGGCCCTCTGCCTCCCCCATTGACCTCAGCCTCTGCCAGGGACCTCCACCTCTCCCAGAGCTTGCCCTGTCTCTTCTTTGCAGAGAATGGCCAAAGCTCTTCACTAGGACAAAGAAACAAGCCAAGTTCTCTTTGTAAATTGACACCAGCTCTCTAGCCAACACCGGGAACTCAACATTTCAGATTCCATGTTGTACCACTGTACTTATACACTTGAACCTGTCATCCTGAAAAGGCTTAGAACAGCACCTGGTTTCTGTACAGCAAGCACGTCTGAGAAGTCCTGAACAAGAGTTTCCTGGCCACTTACAATTTTTCTGGTGCATTTAATCTTTACAGTTCTCCCCTCCCGGACTACATTTGTTCATAACCCCCCTCCTCAAGGTAACAGCTTCCCAGAGTGTTGGTGTGTTTCCCCAACATTTTCACCTCGTCCATTTTCAGACCATAGCTTCATCCCACAGGCAATAATCCCTGGCTCCTTAGCACCTGTCAAATAAGAAAAATGCTCTGTGGATTCTCTGGCCAGTTCTCAGGTCACAGAGGCTGGTGATGTGATCATTTGATGAGAGGGTTTGGAGTGGGAAGCAGTTCAGCAAGAGTGGGAGGGAGCAGGAGCAGAGAAGGAAAGCAGGAGCCACTTTGACTGATTTCAGCACTTATATCAAATCATTAGCTGTGTCCAGTTCTTGTAAGAAACAGCCATGTAGTGCCTCCAAGGCACAAATCTATTGCTCTCTTATTAAAGATACATAGAAAAGTGCACATTTTATTGAAAAAAACAACTTGGAAAATCCATTCACATTAAACAATAAACGTTTTCCCATGTTTCATCATTTTATTGATTTTTAAACTTCAAATAGACTAGATTCATAAGATGTCTCTTTTTTAAACCTTTGAAATAAACAATTCAACACATAAATATTATTTGTGTTTTGGATCTCTAAGGCAGGATGACATATTAAGATACACATGTTATTGGATAAATTCAAATATATATTTAAATTTATATTTTATTTATATGCTACTGATACTCTAGCAAGGTCAAGGTATTTCAGAGCTTCAAGAAATATTCAGATCATCCATACTCAAATAATTTACTCAGAATGTCAAAAAAATAAACTATTGCCATATCATAAAATCTATTTAACAGTATTTCTTGAAAAGTGAGAAAGACAAGAGCTGCTAGAAAAAAAAATTTAATACGTAAGTCAGAAAAGATGGTGAACCTAAATAAGAAGGAGGAATTACAAAGGGAAATGAGGAAACTTTCGGGGACGGATATGTTCACTACAGTGGGTATCGTGAAAGTTTCATAGGTATAAACATATGTCAAAACATATTTGTGTATTTTAAATATATGTAGTTTATTTTATGACAATTATGCCTCAATAAAAAGTTGCCTAGCTTAAGTTTGTTTTACATTAAAAAAAGAAAGAAAGAAAGAAAAAATACCTTAGGGCAGAAGGAAAATACTTTGGCTCTATAGGTACATCATCTCTCAGTTTCTTCCTATCCTGTATAATACTCTCTACCTGCCACATATCCATTGGGAATGTATAATCAATCTTTCAGATAAATAAGTATATGACTGTGATTACGATGAGATAGACAGGTAGATATGACTGTATGAGTGGACAGCTGGGTAGGTGGATAGATGGATGGATGGACAGATGGATGAATAAAATACCCACACCATGCTGATCAATTTGCAGGCATGTCAGCATTTTCATGGATCTCCCAGGTAGAGAGATCCTGGGTTAGATTCCTCTGGCACATGATCAATCTCGAAGACTCAGCTTATACTCAAAATACCTGATGGCCCTCCTCAGTCTCTTACTTTTGACAAGAGAACCAATTTTTTTAAGACTAAAAAGGTTGTAAAAATATCAAGTGACAGTGTCAGACTTCATCTCTCATTCTATTTAGTCTGGAATGTGCTCTTCTACCCTCAGAGAGATCCAACAAGGAGTGTGGTACCTTATTGGATCCCATTAAAACAGGCACTCAAGTGAAGAGAGGTGATGGAGAAAAATGAGTATGCACTGAGCACCTACTGAGGGCTGGACACCGTGCTAGTCATTCTATATATAATCTCTACTACTCACACAGGCCCAAGTGTAACAGTATTATCCTGTAATACAGGCTCCTCAAGCAGCCTAAGCAAAATTAATCAGAAAGATTTTAAATTAGAAAACATCCTAATTCTTTTAAGTTTAAATAAAACGGGAACCCAAATTTAAAGGTTACATACGCTTTTTTTCCTGTCTTTCTGTAAAAACAAGCCTACTCTTAAAACTCCATGATAGAAGCTACAAATGCAGACAGCTGGACTGCAATTAGAGAGATGACGTCAGTTTCCAAGGGTCAGCCTTGATAGGAAAACCTCATTGTCTGGTCACCAGGTCTCTGCCACCCTTCCAGACGTCAGAAAGAAAATAACCAGACAAGTGCTAGGGGCAGATTTGAGGGTACCATTTGAGAATCCTTTGCCTTCTCCCCCTGTTTTTAACTTTAATACTACATCCAGGATACAGAGTTTTAAGAACCTGCTAGAGATGGTTTAACATCAGAAATAAATAAAAGAAAACATGAAAGTATCAGAATTTTAGTACAAATCCAAATGGAATAACTCATTTTCAAAATATCAGTGTTTGCTGCCAATGTGATTTAACAAAATAAAAAATTCTAATGTTTTGCAAATGAAAATAAAACTCTTCTGTACCCAGGTACACACAAATTCCTCTAAATGTCTTCCTCTCAAATGGAGATTTTTAATATCTTTTAAAAATTTTTTCTATATAGGCATTTGAACCACACACTCAGTTCAGTTTGACATTTTTTTAACCCTGATAAAAATAATAATTTCAGTGCAGTGAAATTAAAACTGGTTTAAAAGGGAAAACATGCTGAAATCAAAGGTTTTTTTTCTTAAGTTAGACAGTGGACAAAGTTCTCCATTTCAAAAAGTAATTTATCAAAGTTATTATGTAGTTAAATGATCTTAAAAGAAGCAATATAGCCAGCTGAGGAATACTGACTAACATGCATTTTAATGGCATTTCAGAAGCCAGATTTTTCAGTAATGCTCAACTTGAAGCACCAGGAGAAAGTCCAGTGTTTTTCTCTGGGGCTTCTAGTTTTTTAAAAAATATATGTTATTGATGATGCTATTACAATTGTTAAAATTGACCCAATTTTCTCCCCTTGTGTCGCTCTGCCCAGTACCCCCATTCCCTCCAGCAATCCTCCCCCTTAGTTCATGTCCATGGGCTGCTAATTTTAAAGGTACAAATTAATTGAATCAGCACCATAGCAAGCAGTACCAATTAGTGTATCCATTTACCCTGAATGTACATGTCCAGAAGTGAAGATTTTTATCTTTGACATCTTTGAATCCAGCTAAGCAGGAGCAGCCAAACTCAGGCCTGCCACCAGATGTCCGCTGATGTGACCAAAACAGGGAGAGGCTGTGCATCTGAAGGCCCTTTTGTATTTAAGTAAAATTAAGTCCTTTTAAGCCATTTTTGTTTTTGTTATACAATAACAAAGGGAGGCAGGCTAGCTGGATCTGGGATCAAGATTAAGAAGTTCTTTTGACTTCATCCACAAAGACGAAAATTAATCCAATTTCAACTTCCCAAAGTTGTTCTCATGGACAAAGATGGCAGCTGCTGAAATGGCCATGATGATGCCGAGGGTTAGCCAATGGACGTCAAACTGTCCACGCAGAATTGCACCTGAGAACTCTGTGCAAACGCTGATCGGCAAAGGCACAGAAGATGGCAAGAACTACCCAGTCCCTTTCCTCTACTTGTAAAGCTCTGTTTTTCACCTGCCTGATTCCAATCAGTCATAAGTATGTCAACCCGTTTCCCTGTCCATAAACCCTTCTTAAAGAAACACACCCACCCACAGCCTTGTACCAGCTCACACACAGAGACACACACATACCACAGGTGACTAGATAAACCCTGGGCTAAATTGGGCCAATCAGACTCTCTCTCCTCAGAAATCTGAAATGCAGACACACGGACAAAATTAACTGGCTGGGAAGACTAGTGGACATAGAGAACAAGCACATTTGGGGGCTGTCCCTAATAGTTCAAGTGCAAGTGGGGTAGAGGAAGCTAGTTAACAGAAAGAGAAGAGTAAAGCAGACGTGCGTAGAGTATGAGTGACACCGGGGTCCCGAAAGAGAGAGACAAGAGGCCTTGAGAAAAGGTGATTTGAAAAGGTAACAGAAGTCACAACATTGTATTGAGAAGGACACTGGACCAGGAGAAAGGGCTCCAGTCTAGAATTTGCTACTGCTCACGAGGCAGCTCTGGGTAGATCATTGAACGTCATTTGATTTTGCTTCCATGATGACAGTATAGTTTATATCTAAGACTTAGCAACTTTGGGGCCAGGCAGACTTGAGTGTGAGTCTGTACCCTGATCTTTACAAGACCTATGACCTCAGTCACCAGACTTGTCCTCTTTGACCTCAAATACTTCACATGTAAAATTGGAGTAATAACTATATCCCTCATAAGGATTTTGGTCACATTAAATAACAGGATACATTTAAAGCAGTTAGAACAATCACTGATATAAGGCATCCAAGGACTATTAGCGCTGCGATAATAAAGAATTATTAAGCTACCTGTGCAAATTCCTCTTCTATAAAATGGAGATAATGATAGCATCTTACTCCTAGGGTTGCTATGAGGATCTAATGAGTTAATGCACATAAAGCACTTAGAAGAATGCCTGGCGTACAGTAAGAGTTCAACAAATTTTAGTTGCCATTTTCATCACTATTATTATTATTGATGATGATGTTATCATCACCATTATTATTATTATCCCAGTGTCTTTCAGGACCTGGCAGTACTTTGATCACCACCACCTTTGCAGACTAAGCTAGTTAATCAAAAAATATGGAATTATGTTTGCCTCTGTGCAGAACTTATTAATCTTGGGTGTTTCATTAAGGCTGTGCTCACTGACAATCCTGGTATAAATGGAGCAAGAATAGGAGTTTATACTAATGTGGTTCTTAAATTCTATAGAGCCAAGCATATCAAAGTTATTCATGAGAGGAAAAATGTAAGTAAAAGCAACCTAAATATCTTAACAAGGGGAAAATCCTTAATTCCATGACAATAAATCAACTGGGATCATATTGTTGCACCATTAAAAGAATAGGTAAAAAGGTTTGTTGTACTGAACTGTGAAGCAATATAGAAAAAATGATGTAATGGTCAGTTAAAAAAGAATATAAAATTATACATATCCTACGAGTGAAGCTCTGGTAATAGCTCTGTGTATGGGGGGGGGCGGGGCGTCTAGGTAAGTCTTCAAAGCAATTAGTCTGTCAAGTTACGGAGATCTGAGGACCCTTACTTCACTGGCCACACTTTCTGTAATAAGTTTTCCAATGTTAAGTGAAAAAAAGAACACAGAAAATAGGTCCTGCTGTGTTCAAACATAGAGGAAGCAGATGATAGTGTACAGTTTTGACTGTGATCGCTTTCCCTAGTTATGCACTTTCAATATTAAATTAGAATAGATCAAAGGTTAAATCTTTACATAAATAATACACAATTGCTGCTATAAATATGGGCTAACCCTGATTTATAGCTGCATATAACTCTGGTGTGTGAGTGAGTAAACACTAGCACTTTACTGTACATAACAGAGCTTTCTTTTCCTAAATCGTCACTCTGCCATGCCAGAAAATGTTGAAATAAAGAAGTCTCTAGCACATGGAACCAGCAAAGAAGAGTTTCTAGTCCCTCCTGGAGGCCCCAGCGTGACTTCAGTAGGCACCCCTGCACAAAGGCATCTGTCCCCAAAAGTTCAGCCATGCTGTGCAGAATCTCTAAGCCACAGAGTTTCACTGTAGTAGACCCACTGCCTCCAGATTCTTGTGTGACGTTGGCCCTGTGAATGTTATTATGAAATTAGATGCCATCTTGACCGAACTGCAGGTTGAAGCAAAGATTGGTTCATGACGCAATTACCAGTAAAGACAAGTTTTGAACTACATAACATCGAAATAGGCATCCTTGCTCATCTATGTAGTCTTATTCTAAGTATCGATGGTAAAGAAAAGGGGTGATAAACTCAACGACTTAAAAAGTAGTGGTTTGCCAAGCAGTGAGACACGTGGACAGCTTGTTGGTCCACCCCTCCCAGAGTTCACATCACAGCATCACGGTCTGCACCATCTTGTATAATTACCACTTTTATGGATGCTGTGAAATGTAAGATTACATGGCAAAAATGCCATAATCTCCATAATCCGAAGTGAAACTCCATTTTTAGAAGAACAGTGGAACTGCTAGCCATCATTCCCACCCAAGTACAGACACTCCCCACCTCTCACTAAAATCTAAGCCTGATGTACGCCCAAAGCTGGATTCTAAGAGGCATTTACGAGAAGAATGAGATAAAATGAGAACAATTGTCATTACTATATACATACTTTGAATGATTAACAAAGGAACACCAGATAATGGAAAAAAGAGGAAGACATTTTGTCACACACAGTTGTCTACCCCCACTCAGAACACAAAGGTCTGTGGCCAAAAAATAAAAATTTAAAAAGTGTAGCCACCTCTACATAGTGTGCAGTTTGGTTTTTGAGTCAGGTCTGGTACTTCTCTAATCTGTGCTCTAGATCCCTTTCTGGGTGTACAAGGGAGAGAGGAGTGTGGCAGTTTTACACTCTGTCCCTGAAGGTATAGATGCTGCATGCAAAGTGTTAGATCACAGAAAAGTAACAATGCTTGCTGGAGTGATAACTCCCCTCACACTCCGTGAGTCCCAGGAATCAGGCAGCAGAGGGAGGCCCCACCTTACTATGGGAGAGCAGCCCTAGATGAGTGTAGGGTTAGAGTTACGGGTAGGGGTAGTGGTGGGATATAGGTTAAACCCTAGGATCAGGCCTGGTCCTGTGCTCATCAACCTACTTTTTTTTTTGCGGGGGTTGGGGGAGTTGCATCACTTTTGGGGGAATGAAAACAGAAAGCTTGAAGGGGGAAAGGAAAATAAGAGGAACTACCCAGCTGCTTAGATTTTTCTGAAGTTGGAATGGGGTCACAGCAGCCATGAAAAGAATTCAGATAGCTTCCAAGTGAATAATGAACAGCGGCAAATGACATACACACAACAGGTCTTCTAGAAAGTACCAAGGCCAAGAGAGACTTGCTTAACCAAAGATGAAAACTATGAGTTTATATAATACTCTTTATGAATGGATATGTGGTAATAAATAGCAACATGAGGGAGAGAATGGATCGTCCTGAAAGCTCAGGAAAACCTCCTACAGCTATCTGTTTTGGGAATTTCAGAGGACAGAGTTTGGCATCCTTAATAGATACTGAAAGAGAGCGTAACTGAGCAGAAAAGCCCTGAAACAGGGCTTTCCAGCTTACGAGTGATAACACCTATGAGCTGTGGGCCAAAATAGGAAAACATCTCCCATTTTATTTTTTATCATTTTGAAGAAGGCACAATTCATTAAGAAATCTCAAACATAGGCTAGAAAATATATATCGAATTATTAAAGGCATGATACAGGCTTAAATGAATGAGTTTAGGCCAGGAAGAATGGCAGCAAAGGTTAGCGTCAGAGACTTTGGTGGGGGCCAGATCTAGGCTGCCTCTACTCTACCACACAGCAGCAGAATGAACCGGTCAGATACTGGACATCTCTGATCTCAGCTACTTCGTCAGAAAACAGAAATCATTAATAGGAAAGCCCCATAGAGTTTTTGTGAGGATTAAATGGATACTACAGATAAAGTGTTAAATCAATGCCTGGCACATAGTCAAATTCAAAGAACTTCAGCTGTCATTGATCCTATTGTTGTGGTCGTTGAATCAGACACAGGCCAATTGGTCTTCCTCTAGCAAATAGGGAAGAGTGGGATTATGAAAGTTAAACAGGCAAAAAGAGTTGAGATCAACATACATGTGTTTAACCAAGACCCTTATCTATTATCTTTCAATGTGTACTGATTGCCTTCAGTTTAATCTTTGTGGTTGTTTACACGTTAAAAGCTGTAATGTTCTACTTCCCACTCACAGAAAACTATGCAGAATGTAGGGTCCAAAAGATGCCCTGAGTTTGCCCCAAGGCGCAGAGGTTCCCATACAGGCAGGGACAAGAGTTTGGCACGCTGAGAAAGTCGGGGAGCCTACCTTCTGGACGGGTTGAACCAGTGAGCCAACGGCTGTGGTACTATAGAAAATGCCACTCCTTTTGTTCCCTCAGAGTTCCACAGAATTTAAAAAGGGGGAGAGGGGGACGCAAGTACAAAAACTAGGAGACACCAGTGAGTGAAGGCAACTGTTCTATTAATCCATGTGATTAATCCAGCATGCTAAGGAAGATTCTTTATGGAATCAAAACTTGTGTGGTTTTGACGCAATACACACGGATTAGAAAGCACAGTTGCATTCCCTCACCAGTGCCTCCTTTGCTTTGCTAGAGTTGTATTCTTTGGAGTCTGGTAGGAACAAAAGAGAAAGAGCATTTTTATGAGGACTAGCAGCAGAGGCACTTTGACAAATGTCCTTTTCCCCCACCCCTCTGCAAGCCGCTTCCTGAATTTCCCAAGAACTAAGCCCTGGATTTGTATTTGCCTCATTCCCACCCCCAAAGCCAAACAATTGGAAGTTGCCGCCTCCCAAATACAGATTTATGTCAACCCATGAAAAGTGGTTTTTACCAAGGGATGGATGGCTAGCAAATCCCACCCCAAGCTCTTTGCAAGAAAACGGTGACAATGGTACAGAAGCATGCGAGGTTCCAGTGGGAGCCAGCCTTCCTTCATGAGGGTAAGTAACCTGAAAGAGTCCTGTCAGAGTCGGAGGATTTTCTCACAACTTTCAGCGTGAGAGGAATGGGAACCTTTGGATGTGGCCAATAAAGAGCAAGAAAGCTTCGGGGAAACACAAGGGACTTATCCGGGCAAGGCCTCAGTCAGCCAGACTGTGATTCTAGGAACTGGCATGAGGCATGTCTAAACAAACTAAGACATGCTGAAGCCGTTTTGTCTTTTCTTATTGTACTTAGGAGGAGCAAAACTGAGTCTTCTCCAGGAAGACTCTGTGGTCTGTAACACAGGGGTCTCCAAAGCTGTTAAGACTTTTCCACACGACGGGTTATGCTAAGGCTGTTGTCGGTGCCGACAGAATAGTAGTGTGGGGTGGTAACCCCGGAGACCTTCCCAAAGCACGTTTACGGACACAGGAAGCACTTGACTCTCAGTTCTAGAAGAAAGAATCGTGGCTTGCAAGTGAAACTGGGTGAGTGCAAGAGAGCAAGATCCCAGCTCTCCTTGTCGCCTTCCTGGCCCGCCCCCATCTCCCCATCGTTCCCTAAGACGTGATTCCTAACCCTGCTGCCAAGATGGAGGGCAAGCAGCAGGAGACCTCCCAACTGACATGCTGAGATCACCTGGTTGTTTTCAATCCATGGACTTCATTTTAAAAACTGAAAGTTTAGGAGGCCTCCCTGTTAGAAATGATTTTACACTCCCTTTCATGTTTTAAGGTTCCCTCCGGTACCCAGCACACTGCTTGGTGCAGAGTCAGCATTTCATAAATATTTGTGCAACTGTATCATAGACCTCATTACCAGCCAGCTACTTTGTCCTTCAGGTAAATTCTTAATCTCCTTATTAAATTACAAAATCTTTCAGAATACTCACCCTGATGAATGTATTTGTGTGTCCCCCAACACCTAGCAGAGCACTCAGTAAATAGTAGGTTGTTAGAAAGTGACAGTGGCATCTGTGATCTGGAGGATAATCTGCTCTGGTGCTATCTTGTCATATAGGTCTCTGGAGAGCATGGTTTGTGTTTGTGTGTATGTGTGTGTGTGCACACATTCATATATGTGTGCACACTTTCACGTGTGCAGTCTGGAATGCATTTATGCCCATCTTGGTGTATATGTCTGCCTCTGAGAGGAGCAAAACTAAGGAAAATAAACTTTGGTTAGTTGTCAACACTCCCCTCTGGAAAAAAAATCATTTCTATAACTCATATTCTGCTAACTCATTCATCAGTTGATTGAAAAATATTTAATGCAACAGTAGCCAGAGGGGAGGGGGGAGGGGACTGTGGGGAGAAGCGTTTTCAGGAACTACTATAGTGGACACATAAACAAAAGCAAGAGGGAGGGTGGAAGCAAGGGAGGGAGGTGGGTTTAGGTCGGGGAGGGGAGGGGAGAAAATTCAGACAACTGTAATTGAAAAACAATAAAGCAATTTAAAAAAAAAGAAAAATATTTTAAAATGCAGACTAGATGATCCAGACTCCTCATTTTGCTTTATTGCAGAGGAGACTGATCAGAGAGATTGAGCAGCTAGCTCAAGGTCACACAGGTGATGACTGAGCCAGGGTCTCACTTCCCCTTCTGACCCCAAGGCTCAGCACACTAGTCTGAGCTCTATGACTCTAGAAAAAAATGTTTCATTCCAATGTTACCAAGGCATCCTAGTTGTTAAACCAAATGAACATTCTCCGTACATTTCTTACTTGTCTACCCTTAGTATTTGCTGTCAACTAGCCTTTCCCTTTGTTGAAACCCATGACTTTCTTTGAATATTGTAATAGTAATGCTGATGACTACTGGGCATTTACTATGAGCCAGGCACCATTCCAAGAACTTTATATTGTGACATTAATCCCTCACAATGAACTCTAGGAGTTATATGTATTATTATTCCTATTTTAACTTAGGGAAACTAAAGAGAGGTTAAATAACTTGCCCAAGGTCAAACAAGGAGTCAGTGGTTGTCTTGGAATTCAATCTCAAAAATCTAATAGCAGACTGGGGACCTTTTTTTATAGATTTAAAAAATTTGTTTTTACTGTTGACACTATTACAGATGTCCCTCATTTCAGACGGGCACTTCTAGCTACAGTCTCTTGTTAGCTCCTGCCTCTCTCATTGTTCTGGGCCACATGCCTTCTCAGCTTCTCTCCTTTACATCCTCCCTAAATATTAATCCTCCGAGTTCCGTTCCTAGCCTTCACATCTCCTCCCCTCTCTTGATCATCTCATCCACTCCCAAAACTCACTTATGACCTCCTTATAATTCCATAACTTTTTCTCCAGCTCATACTTTTATTCTAAATCACATATGAGCACACACACGAGAGCACACACATATGAGGTCTATCCTGGAAAAGTCCAGCCGGTGTTAATATAACGAGAACAGTTTGTAAAATATCCAGGTAACCTGGCAGCTAAGGAAAGTGGACTGGAATGCACATGCGTGAACAATGACGACTTCACTGTACTAGTCAGTGGGGGGTGGTAGATGCCATTGAGTGAGCATGTGTCTTATGTGGCCATCACCTTCAAAATGACTGACCAAGTAGAGCAATGACTCTGCATAAAATTTTTTGTTAAGCTTCAACATTTCTCTGCAGAAACTATTCAGATCATTCAAAAGGCTGCAGCTATGGGCAACTGGTGATGGGCAGCTTCATCACGACAACACACCCACTCACGCATCATGTCTCATGCAGAGATTTTTGGTGAAACATCAAATCTCCCAGGTGACTTAGCCCCCTACAGCCCAGATTTGGCTCCCTGAGACTTGTGTCTTTTCCCAGAACTAAAATCACCTTTGAAAGGGAAGGGATTTCAGACCATTGATGAGATTCAGGAAAATATGACAGAGCAGCTGATGGTGATTGGGAGAACTGTGTGAGGTCCCAAGGTGCCTACTTTGAAGGGGACTAACACGTCAGTATCCTATGTATGATGTTCTTGTATCTTTTATCTTCTTCAATAAATGTCTCTATTTTTCATAGCACATGGCTGGATGCCTTCTGGACAGACCTCTTATACATCCATTTTAATATCTGTGTCTATTCAGGTCCATTAGAATCATCTCCTTTGCTAACTTCTGCTCAGCTGATAAGAAATTAAGTTGAACTTTATAATATTCCATTTTCTCTTGTCTTCATGCCACTTGCATTTGGTTTATTTCAAACAAAATAGCAATCTAATTTCTTCTTATTGTTTTTGAGCAAACGTGTATTTGTTGCTTTGAATCAAGAAGTTAGGCATGCTAAGAGAGGAATGTGCCACCTGTCTGCTGAAGGCAAGGTCCCAGTTGCTCAAGAAGCCAGTCAGGACTTCTAAAACTCCACTGACCACTGTCATCGCAGTGCGTCTGGCATCTGACCACATGGTCCTAGCCAGGAGAGGAGGGTCAAGGACTGCCACTCCACTGATGATGGAACAACAGACTCATCCTTCACCAAAACTCCAACAAGTTTCAAAAGGGATCAGTTTTCATCCCTTTCATTGGCCAGTTTGGCAGGATGTCCTACTGTTCATTCGCAGGTCAGAGCAGAGGGTGAAGGTGTCCATGGACAAAACATGAGGCAGATTGGAGCAGGGGTGGAAGGAAGACTTTCCACTGTATTCCTCTTTATATTCCTGGGTTTTGAGCTACACAAATGTTTTACCCCTCTGAATTTCCAAATTGGGGGGATGAAAGAAGAGTTTGAGTGGTACCACAGTGAGATTATAAAAGGAGCCCACTAAAGTTGTATTACTCCAGATCTTTTAAATTATCATAAAAGTCAAAAAGACCTTTTGATGGCTCTGATATATGCACACATGCCACAAACTCATTTATATGTAAACACATCCTAAAATAATACGTCATCCAAGCAAAAGTATGACATTCATCTGCTTTATCAATTGTCCTAGAAACTTAATTTTCTCATAGGTAAGAAATTAGACATGTAAATTCAGCCACTCTTTCAGGTCAGCGAAGGGGCCTAAGGTGGTCATAATGATCTATGGTGCCAGCATTTTATACAATATAACTGATGTTACCACGTATTATTTTGGCTTGACACAAAGTGACACTTTTTGCTTGCTCCATATTAATTTATTTTGGGAAATATCCTTCCCATTTTCCCCTCCTTCCCCTTCCACTACACCCACACTTTGTGTAATTTAAATGCAGCTCTCAGGTTTAAGTGCAAGGGTAGCCAAAGTGGACTGGTGGGCTTCATTCCCTCAAGCTGCCTGATCGTTCCAGGAACGAACATCAGACTCAAGTTTGGGTGATCAACAGCCCTTGGCCAGGAGGTGGGGACTGTTATAAATGCAAAGCAAAAGAGAGTTTCTTTACTTTCAAAATCACAGGCCTTACGAATCACTTGAGCCTGTGCCCACTAGGACCCATGATTGCTATTTATTCTGAAAAGAACCCCCTCGTAAGAATTTAAAAAGTCAACAAGGAGATTTTTAAAAAGAAAAAGAGTGAGAATCACAATAACATTGGTGGATCCTGGGCCCAGCCATGCTTCGAACCCGTCTACTCCTTCGGTTTGGAAACTTCATAAGCCAATGAATTCTCTTTTATTGCTATTTGGAAACACAATTCAAGCGTTCCTCCATAAAGTCTTTATACTTTTTACCTGCATATATTCCAGAGTTTCTTTAGAAACTTTGGTCTTTATTGGGATTATTTCTTAATTTACCTGGAAAATGAGGAACACGAAGATTGCTAAGTTTGAGAAATTCAGAGAAATTCCTCATATGAGCAGCGAATCTGGAGCAGGGCAAGGCAGTTCTCTGATGGTGAGGGATGGGCTGTGAGGGAGAGGAAAACACACAAGAGAAAATCAGGTCTGCTGCTCCAAAAATAATCCACATGCCCTGCCATTCTTACTCACCTCAATGAATGACATTTTGAAAATAGTTTGCTCCTTCATTTTTAAAATGCAACAATGCTGAAGCAACTGCAATTGACTCCAGTTATCTCTACCTGCACATCCTTCCCGTATATTTCATTAAAGTGGCTAGTTAAATTTTTTATCTGTTCATCCAGCACATTTTTATTACATTATACCAAGTGTCAGACATTGTTCCCAAACGGATTACAGTAGATGAAGTCTCAGCCATCATGACACTGACATTCTAGTGGAGGTGACAGAAAAATAGAGACATCTATAATATATCAGAGGATTATTTTTCTATGGCTAAGGGGAAAAATGAGAATCGGTAAGGAGAATAGGAAAATGTTTAGGGTGGGGTACAAATTTATGTGCAGAAATGAGATGGCTCTATGGCCAGGGTGACATTGAAGCAGAGATTGGAAAACGGAGGGGAACCTGTGATTTCCTGGGGGAGGGGCATCCCAAGCACAGCCAGTGTGTCAGAGGAAGGAAAGACAGGGTACAAGGAAGGGGGTCGGAAGATCGCGGGGCCATGGGGATCTCAAGATGGGCTTTGCCACCTTGAAATAACCAAACCCAAAAATAAAGAGATGAGATACAAAGGTATTGGATAACAAACATGAAATAAAATCATAAAGACAATCTGATTAGATTTAATTAAAAACAATTCAGCAAACATCAAGTCAGTCCCAAATGCCCATTAGTGTGTGTGTGTGTGTGTGTGTGTGTGACTTTTATTGTTCGGATATGATTGGATATTATTGTTTGGATATTGGATATACTTTTACATATAGTATTATTTTCATATGTTGTGTTTAAGGTGGTGTTAACCTGCTGGGTGTACAAGGGATCCTACCTAAGGGGTAAGGTGTTCATCCTGTCGCCCCCCACAGCCACCCCACCCATTCCTGAGGAAAGGTTCGTGTCTCAAGTCAGAATTTTTAAGCTGAGTGAGAGGGACTAGATGGAAATCAGAGTTAGAACTTTCCCTGTGCTGTGACTGCCGACTACAGTGGCCAGACAGATGGCAGAGGTGAGGGCTCAGGGGACACACACCTCTTCAAAGGCAGCAGGAGAGCTGGAAACAGTGACCCAGGCCAGCCGTACCAGTGACGGAGTAGCATGTTAACTGAGGAAGTGTTAGAGGTGCATTATCCACTACAGCATTTTCTTTATTTCAATATTTTGTTGACCTCAAGTGAAGCCTTTTTGAGGGTTATCTTAGATGAGCTAAGAGAACTGAGAGGTAGTGACTTTCTAAAATTGTGAAGGGAGACAAGAGGTGGTGATAATGAGAACCTGCAAGGTCACTCTGGCCTCCTGCTGTCGCCTTCACCCCCAGATCCACTTGCACCTGAACCCTGTCTGCCCCACCCCCTCAGAATCCTCCAGACCCGCTCCCTCCTCCGCAGTCCTCCAGCTCAGCTAGTCCACCATTCCCCGCGCGTGCGCATCACCTCAGCGAAGCTCTCTGTTCACATTCACTCCCCAAAACCCAATCTAATAATGTCATAATAAATATGGCCCTCACCTTCTTAATTGTGTTCAGTGGCTTCCCATCATTTAGACAATGGTTCTCAAACTTTACCATGCACAAAAATCACCTGGGGGACATGTTACAATGCAGATTTTGATCCAAGAAGTTGAGGGTGGGGCCCAGGAACGTGCATGGTTAACAGTCTCACAGGTGACTGACGCAAGTGGTCAGTAGATTCTCGTCACTCAGAGCGTGTCCATGGACCAGCACTGCTAACATCGCCTAAGAGCTTGTCAGATATGGAGATTCTCAGCCTCACCTCAGACAGACTGAATCAGGCTCTGAATTTTAACAAGGTTCCCAGATTATCTGCATGCATGTTAAAGACGTAGACCACACTTTGATCTAAAGAAGAAAATACAGAGTCTTTGCGGTGGGGGCTGCTCATGACCCATCACCTATCTATTTCTTCCCCCATCTCAAGACTCTCTATGACCTACGCATGACAAACTGGGGAAGCTGAGGCACCAAACAGCTAAAGCAGTGACCCTGTCTTCTCCATTTTGGTCATCCCAGTGACCAGCACAGTTGAGTCACATGCTGAGTCAGTAGAACCGGGTTAATTTATATTCTAAAACACTTTTTGGAAATGCCGAATTCCACCCAAGTTGTACCTTTCATCAAGGTATGATCTAAGTGAAATGGAAAAGAATGAATGAAGAATAAACTGTCAATGTCATGAGCCCAGATATATTTTACACCTAAAAGCACTGAACATGTTGTCACTGGACAGATGAAGGGGGTACTTAGTTCTGTCTGGGAAGCCCGTGCTGTTCTCAGTTGACTTACTGCCTGAAGTCAAACCCATGCTCTATATATGAAGGCACATCCCCCACCTTTTTTGTTTAAGGAGAGCAAACTTTCACCACAAAGATACAAGAACAGTAAATATTGATCTTCTTGATGGATGGTGCACCTCACGCCACAGGCCACTCAAGCATCTGCTCATGACCACCCAGCCCTCCCGCTTGTGGGGAAATAATGCCGAGTGGCCTCCTGTGCTATCGGCTGCCGATTGTAAATATTTAAAAGAAATAAATTTCTCTGAATGAAAAGCACCTTTCTTTGTTCTCTCACTCCCTCTCCTCCCAAGTCATGTTGATTTTGGGGCTGTGCACACTGCCAGCACCTGTACTTTTCAATTGTTTGCTTGCCAAGATCACTGTGGTTTTCTTGCTTGGTTTTAGGGACCATTGTAAGTACAGTAGCCAATGAAGGTGTATTTTCTTTCTGTCTTGGCAGTCTGTAGGGGAAGCATCAGCTTCAGGACACCTACCAGCAATTGTAATTAGAAGACATGAAAAGACAGAAACAGAAATTGGAACTCCTCCATCTGACTACTGTCCCCACATGACAATGAAAACAGACCACCACTGCAGCCCAAAAAGGAAGGTTTGGATTCTTCAACAGCCTTATTGTTTGGCAGAAAGTTGTAATCATGGTGTTACTGAAATCCAGAACCATTCTTTAACTGAACATGAAGACGTGCAATAAGAAATAAGAATGGAATTTCAACAATGGAAATGCAAACTGTAGTTGAGAATAGCCACAGAGACTATTACTCTTAAGTTCTAAATATTAAGATTGAATAAATCTATAACTTCTCCTACATGAAGCACTAGCCACCACTTGATGGAGTAGGATCATGCCTTGTGTGACCTTCATCCCTGCTCTTCATCTCTTCCTGCCGAGCCATGTGACAAGACAGCATTAGAATGAAATCAGCGGAAGCCAGTCATTGCGACCTGATCAATGTAGATGGCAAACGGGGTGTAGGGACAAGTGCTCTCTGCAGGGGTGTCCAACCTTTTGGCGTCTCTGGGCCACACTGGAAGAAGAAGAGTTGTCTTGGGCCACATATTAAATATACAAACACTAACGAAAACTGATAAGCAAAAAATAAAAGGTTTTAAGTTTATGATTATGTGTTGGGCCACATTCACAACCATCCTGGGCCACACGCGGCCCACAAGCCACGGGTTGGACACCCCTGCCAGATCCTTCCGTCACCCAAAACTGACTTCTCTTTTCAGAGTTACAGCCTCTATTACCACCACTGGGGAGGACATGTGTTACTTGTCAATACCTACAGTTGTATTCTAATTTCAGAACCAAGTGTTTGGGTATCCACATCATCCCAAATCTTGATCCATGTGCTTTAAGTAAGCCTCGCCCCTGCCTCATACTTCAAGGGCAAAATAAAATGCCCAGAACTGAGCACATCAGCACATTACATTCTGTTGGCTACAGGGATTGAAGTTCAGAAAAACAGGGATATAGTGAGATTTTGTTAGACTTCTGGAATCAAGGTTGACTGTGAGAGATGGCGCAGTCTGAGGCCGCCACAGCCACCTGACCATCATGAGACAAGCACCTGTTGGTTTTGAATTAGTTTTCTGCTGAGAGAGCTTAAGCTGGGGAAGCCGCACTCTCTTGCTTGTTCCGCCCGGGATGCAGAGACATGCATTTGTGATATAAGGGTTCAAAATGCAGTGCCTGGCCATGGAGCAGTTTATTTCACTCTGGGCAAAACTGACTGGTTCTGCTAAAGATGGTAGTGATAAGGAGGAGGCCCCCTTGCCCTTAGTCAACATCATTCTCCAGCCAGCGTGGCCAAAAAATTCTAGGTAACTTATCCCCAAAATGGAAGAGATGATATTTGCTACAGAAACAACTAAAGTAAAGAGGCATTTTGGTTTTGTCAATGTACCTATGTAATGAACCACACAGTACATACGGGCCTGAAACCAGCCTCCTCATTAGCACCGAATCAGGCAGGTCTCCATGGAATTGCATAACAAGTGTTTTGAATTATATGAAAACATTAAGTCACCTTCAGTTCTTGTAAACCCTCCCCAAACTACAGGAAATGTAAGAGAAAACATGGAAATGCCATTGCATACATTTAAAATTAAATTTAGATTTACGCACAATGGATTTATATGAAGAATTCAATCTCTTCACAAAAATTGTTCTGAGAGGATCATCAGGTCTAGGAATATTAAAATTTATATTTCAAAGTAATTTATCATAAATTCACGCCCACTGTGGTCACAGTTCGTATAATACTTTTAGCAGCTTGGGTAACAGTTGCATCAGCAGAATGATACTTCCCCAAATGAAAAACTCTTACAACTTACTTACAATTTGACTAATCGTGCCTATTTAATGGAAAGGCACTGAAAGACTGACTGCAAACTCTAGATTCGCTTGAGCAGGCTCCTGGACGGCGGGGCTTCCCTGTAGCAGCAGGCGGTGCGCCTGCCTTTCCCCTGACAAACCCCTCCCTCGGTGTCAGAATGTGGAGGGCTTTCCCGGGGGTTTCTCCAGAGAAGAATCCTCCAAACATCAGCTCAAGAAAACTTTACCCAGCTGATTGTGTCTGGAAACCAAAGGAAGGGCCTGAAAGTCCCACAGGCCACCAACTAAAATATCATAAAACCCTGATTTGGAGACTCCAGCTCATTTCTGAGCCCATCAGCTCTGGGTTGGGAGCCTCTCTGACTCGGTTTTGCCAGAGAATAAATTCTTGTCCTGACTCAACAGGGTGAACCAAGGGAAAATCGAGCTCAGTATCCAGATTCTCACAAGCCCACTGTTTTAAGACATACATATATCTCCCCAAAAAAAGTAATTTATAAAAAATTGTGTATTCATCCTTATATGTTTAAACCTCAGTTACCTTCAAAGTACTTTCCATCTGATGCAATATACCATTGAGACTTTTTTCCACTGCCCAAAACAGTTTTTGAACTCATTGATTCTGATGCCTTTTAATGTTTCTGATGTTTTTTGTTTCACCTCTTCCACTCGGCAAAATGTTTCCCTTTGAAAACTTTTTTCATCCAGCCAGGCAAAAAAAAAAGTTGCTCTGGGCAAGATCAGGTGAATGGGGAGGGGGGGGGCACAGGGGTCAGGCCGTTTTTGGTCAAAAACTGCTGAACTCTCAGCGAAGAGTGGGCAGATGCTCTCCTAAATCACCCATCATGAAATGGGCAAATGCATTGAGAGAGTACTCAAAAAAAATTCACAGAAGCCGAACACAGCCTCTCACAACAGTTCCAGCTGGTACACTTGATGCAGACGGGTTCCTAGAACACTCACCTAGTGGGGCAAGCCTGTACTACAAGGCAGCCACCTTTCAGAAGATAATTCCAGTTTTTTGAGCCCCCCTCGTGTGTGTGTGTGTGTGTGTGTGTGTGTGTATGTGTACTGGGTCTGGCACAAATAACGCCCCTTTTTTTATTACAAAATTTTTTTATTACAAAATTGTGAGTGTGTATTTCTGTGACATAACAATATCACACTCAAGCATGCCATAGGACATTTTAGGTGAAATGTTCAAATTAAAACTATAAATTATTATACCCCTATTATTACCCTACCAACCACACTCAAGCAGGCATTTCTTCAGCTGGACCCTGTGTATTCCCAATTACCAGCAGCATCTGAAGTCCTTAATGTGATCGTGGTTCCAGGCCTTAGCTCTCTGATGTTTTCCAGAAGAACAAAGTTACGATCTCCACTTAGTTATTAATTAGGCTTTCAAATGGGATCAAGCATCCTCACGTATTGTTAGCCCACTTTTATAAAACCATAAACTAAAATGCAACCGATCTCTCAGTCATACTTTATTTACAGCAAATAGAGCCCAATGTGAGTATCGGAGACTAAGGCACTGAAGGACGTACCAGTGTGCAGGGCCAGACCATCACACACTTACAACTACACACCCCAACACGTGAAAGGAAAAAAACTGCGAAAGCAGGACAAAAATAAATAAAAGGTCAGTGCTTCCTTGACAGCTAAAGGTACACATATTTTTAAATCTAAAGATGCACCTTCTCAAGAAAACAAACTCAAGTGCCTTCCAGGCTCTTCTTAGTGATGGGGTTTAGGTCGTGCTTGGACAAAAGAATCATAATTCAATTATCCGATGATTTATTACAAAACACTTTGCCCGCACTGGATATTTTGATGTGTAAACATCAGAGTATTATACTCCTTCTATCCCAGGCTTCGCATTTCAGATTTCATTAGCCAATAAAGCCAGGTTTATTTATAATAAAGTTAAGCCCTTCAAACCACTGACCATGGAAACCAGATTTTGAAATAATTCAGATTTGTGTTTCTGTTCTTTCTAATTAAGGGTAATATCGGGAAGCACAGACAGTGGGTAGCATTGTTCGAGCACCATGGATTTAAGCAAGAAAATCTGATTACCAGCTCATGTCAGAAGCCAAGCGATAATGCAGCTTAGCATTCGTTTGGGCTTTTTCTTTGGCCAAAAGATAATTACCGTTCGTGAGGCCTTACGTAAGTGTATCTAATATCTAAGGCCCTAAAATTTATGAATAGCAAAGGCACACAATAGGCAAAGAAGAATTACTGTATTTATTATTTCTATGGCTTGTTCCACCATGATAATTTCATTATCTAGCAAAGTCGAATCTCTAAAATCAAAGTATAATTTCTTAAAGGACAGAAGTTAAATACGCTGGCAAGGTTTTATGCCCAATTTCCTCTGGCAAAGTTATTTCTAACAAATAAAAAGAAGACCAGCCAGACTTTTAATAGGAAATTTACCAAAGGGGATTCAGAGTTACATATTGAGGTCATTGCACAAACAGATGTTAAGCTTCTATAGTGAGATTTTTTTTTCTTTCATAAAGTGTTATTTCTTAATCCGGGGCTGTTGATAATAAATGCAATGCTTCCTACCAAACAACAACAAAAAAAATCTAAATAGGAAAGAATTCTTAGCAGCGATGATGGTGTCAGAGGGAGCATTGCTGGAACACATGGAACCTGAGTGTGTATCACATAGAATACATTCTGAGAATCCAAAGGGGGACAAAAATCATTTAAACGAGGGGTTAGAAGCGTGCTGTATAAAACCAGATCGAATTACAAGATGAAAAAATTCAAGTTGAAATTTCCAAAGTAAGCACCTCAAAGGCCCTCTAAAACATAAAGCAGCAACTGCTTTTGGAAGAAAAGGATAGCATAATTGTCCTTAATTATAGACTTTTTTAGGAATAAATTTTATCATTTGCTACTCATTAATACCAGCAGCAGCTAGGACTTTATTGGCACATATCACGGACCACGCACTGTTAAAAACACCTTAGACACGTCACTTCGGCAAATCCTAATAGTAACCCTATGAAATCAGTACTTCGTTCCCCTCTTTTTACAGAGTTGGAAAATGAGTCACAGAGAGGTTACATATGTTGCTTTACTGATTCCCACTACTCCAAAGTTTATATACAGGGTATTTGATTTTATTCATCCTCATAATTAGCTGTGGTTTTATAAATCGAACATCTAAACTATAGTTCAAAGAATCTTCTCCCGCTGGTTCCCAGAATGCATGAGAGCACTGCTCACTCCAACACTGTCCTGAAGTAAAATGAAATGCATAGGAAATGCACATTAAGACTCATCAGAATAACTCCACTGTGGTTCGGGCGGTACCGTCAGCTCTCCAGCCTTGGGCCATCACTAAACTCTCTGTTGAAGAGAAGGAGAACTGGAGCAACGTTCCCTTCCCTGTCCACTTCCCAAGTTCCTTGTGACTGGCTGGGGACTCTGAAAGGACTTTGAGAAGTGCGAAGTGCTGTGCAGACATGAGCATGCTGACGGCACAATGCCATGGGCCAAGGTCAGAAGCAGAGGGTGAAAGTTCGTCTATCACACTTGCCTTACTCCTCCACTCCTCTCCTGAGCTCTTACTTGCAACATAGGTTCATTTGCAGGAGGGGAAAGAAATGAAGAAGAATATTCAGGACAACACCAATGACAAAAGAATACTAATAGATAGATATGCTCATCAGCACAGAGAGCTGTGTGTGATGCGTCACAGCACAGAGCCAGACTGCCTGAGTTGGATTCTGGGCCTAACACTCGGGCAAATAGGTTTATCTTTCTTTGCTTGGGTTTCCTCCTCTGTAATAAGAGAATAACAATAATTTTTATTTGATATTTATGACAATGAATGACACTATTCATAGAGAACTCAGAAGAGACTGGTAAAGATCTCATTATTATATGAGAGTTGTGAATAATGA
Source organism: Micronycteris hirsuta (assembly GCA_004026765.1). NCBI lineage: Eukaryota > Metazoa > Chordata > Mammalia > Chiroptera > Phyllostomidae > Micronycteris > Micronycteris hirsuta. The sequence continues at coordinate 81,660 of PVJI01003509.1, forward strand.
TATAACTAATTGCTCAGTGACAGGTACCACTGACTCTGGTTATTGTACCAGGTTAAAAGATGGAATAACTGCTGTTCTTTCGTTCCATGTTTTATCTTGATGAAAAGTTAGTGATTTTTTTTTCACTTTGGCCAAACAACTACAACATGAACTTACGTTTCACTATTTATGTGGCTGATTTCATCTACTTCTTATTGTTTTTACATTTTAGTAACAAGAAATCCTCTTGAGCATGGTAGAACCATCTTTGAATATTGGGACTTCGGGGTTTCATGGGAGTTGTGTTTATGGAGATACTAAGGCAGCAACAGCAGAAGACAGAACAGTCAAGCCAGTAACAGGCACTAACAACAGGAGCAAAGGAGCAGACAAGCAGTGGGTCTCCTGCCCCCAAATCCCTGCTCAGAGCCCCTCTGCTCTAGCTCCAATCCTAAAGAGATACACTAAGGAGGAAGAACAAATATGCTCACTACGTTACTATGATATGAAGTATACTGTGACCATTTTACAAGTATAGACATTGTGGGAGAGGGGGTGACTAAACTTGCCAGAGGCCGGCCAACAATGAAGGAGCAGGAAGGAACCACCTACACGTGAAGGGGGAGCTCAAAGTTCTATGCTGTTGATAGTTCAGGGTCGGACATAATGATTGAATAGCAAGCTCAGCACTTTCATACTTTTTGTAGTGCTTTCCCATATTTCTAAAACTGAATATTGAGCAACTGAAGACCCAAACTAAATATTTGCTGCTAATAGAATGTCAACTTTGATTAAAGCAAAGTTAGCTATCAGCATTACCCTATTGAAGAAATAATTCAATACAAACTGATTGATGAACATTAATGCAAATAAAAATTCCAAAAAATTAACAAACCAAATTCATCAGCACATTAAAAGGATTATATGACATGAAGAGTGAGATTTATTCTTTGAATGCAAGGATGACTCAACATATAAAATTAAACAATGCAATATACCATATTAACATAAAGAAAGGCAAAAATCAACATAATCACCACAATTAATGCAGAAAAAGCATTTGACATAATTTGATTGTTCTCTGGGATTAAAAGAAATACTCAACAAACTAGGAATTGAGAGAAACTACCTCAACAAAATCAAGGTCATATATGAAAAGTCCACAGCTAATATTATACTCAGTGATGAAGGACTAGAAACTTCTTCTGTAAGATCAGGAACAAAACAAGGATGCTCACTCTTACCACACCCATTCAACACAGAACTGGAAGTCCTAGCCAGAGCAATTAGGCAAGAATAAGAAACAAAAGTTATTTAAATTGGAAAGGAAGAAATCATATTACCTCTGTTCATAGATGACATGATCTCGTGTGTAGACAACCCAAAATATTCCACAAAAAAAATCTAATCAGTGAATTCAGCAAAGTTGCAAATACAAAATCAAATTATAGAAATCAGTTGCATTTTATATATTGTACTAACAATAAACCACCCCACATGACAATTAAGGAAAAAATCTCATTTAAAATAGCATTGTAAAGAGCAAAATACTTATGAATAAACCTGACTAAGGAGGTGAAAGATTTGTTTGCTGGAAACCACAAAACATCACTAACAGAAATTAAAGAAGACACAAATAAACGGAAAGTTATGTTCATGGATTGGAAGACTCAATACTGTTAAAATGTCAGTATTACCCAAAGTCATCTATATCTTCAACATAATCCCTCTCAAAATCTCAATGACATTTTTTGCAGAAGTTCTAAAAATCCATCCTAAAATTCATATACATTGTCAAGAGACCTGGAATAGCCAAAGAAATCTTGGGGGGTAAAAATTACAAAGTTGAAGGACTCACACTTCCTGATTTTAAAACACCTTACAAAGCTACAGTAATAAAAACAGTGTGATACTGGCATAAAGACAGACAAATAGACCAATGGAATAGAACAGAGATCCCCAAAATAAACCCTTGATACATAATCAACAAATCATGTCGGGAAGCTGGATATGCACATGCAAAAGAATGAAGTTGGATACTTACTTTGTACCTTTTTTGTCTTTGAGGTGAACAGAAAGCAAGTGGCTTCAGTCTACATTATTAATAATGTAAACTTATCAGTAAAAGAGTCTGTCATCTCCAACCATAGGAGAGTTCTGCCATTTCCAAGGGCATGCCTTGGCAGTTTGAGCAAGTCTGCCATTCTGGAGGTCAGAGTAGAAAGCCCATTTCAGCCACACACTTAGGAGACATTCCTAACTTATCTGGTATTTTCACCTCTATTGACCAACTTTTTTGTCTCTCACTGGTTTGAAATTCACGTAAAGAAAAGAGAAGTATTAGGCATTCTCTTTTACTCATTCCTTAGACCTCATTATGAACAGTTGTTTGGGTTTTTGTTTTTTTTCCTTTCTTTTTTTCTTTTTTTCCTGGTCTACTCAGCATCAAACCAATTCTTTGCTTTGTGGGGAGGAAATTCCCCATTGGGTGGGAGGCAGTACCCAGTAGAAACTGAAGGGGCAGACCTTCTATCATCTCTCCAAACCTTAGCATCAAGCACGTGTCTCGTTTCTGAACCTAGAGAGGCGCCTTAGATGTTGTTTTTCAAACACATCTCTCTCACCTCACATGAAGATATAAACCCCTGATGTCCTTTCTGCAGTTTGAAAATGGAAAGGTCCTCCCTCCCTAATACACTCCCTAGATCTATGATGAGGTTCTAGCTAGAGGTGGACTTTATCAATATAGCTGTTTTATTTTTCACTCTAAAGTATAATGTGCAGACGAGCAAGTTAAGAAGCACTGCAAAAAAAATCCCATTTTAAAATCTTAGGACTAAAAATTAACTAGTCACTTCATGTTTTTAGCAAACACACTTACCATTGTGTGGGTTTTTATTGTCCCCCTGGTGAATAGAAGCCCTTAAAAATGTATATGCCCAGAGCTGAATACCATGTCAAATCTATTGGCACTGCATGTTTAAACACCTGCGTCTCATCATCAGCCCTTCATAATATTATTGTCAAACAATATTACACTTATGATGAGTAATGAACCCAAATATATCCTTCCTTGAGATGTACTCATTCTTAAGTGATAAGTAACATATTAATAGAATATGAAAGCTACTCAGGTAAAACAGGATTCATAAATTTATCCACAGAATACTCAATAAAGTTTTTAAATGATTATAATAAACTGCAATGATCTCCTCTTCTTTATTAAAGAATTCTGGCCTTGTTTTTTACGGAATGATTGATTTTATCATTTTTACCAATTCTAACTTTTGCTCACTTAGAGTTAAATCAAAAAATGATTTTTTACTTTGAAATTTGGCAAAGTTTACTTTAATTTCTTCGCGTTTGAAATGAAAATGAAAACTTGAGGTAAAAGCTAAGCTTGGCTTTAAAACCAACATTTGCTGATGAATGAAGAAGGAACCTCAGAGGAAGTAACTGATTTACTTCCCAAAACAGAAAGACAACAAACAGCACCCCAATCACTGTGATCAAAAATGACCAGCCTCCAAAAACCAGCCTTCAGGGTATTAGTCTGTAAGATTCAATATTAGTTTATATTTATGGGTCAAAAGAACATTTCATTAAAAATAAAAAGTACTAGCCCTGTGAAAAAGAGAGACACAAATACATTGCATTGGTCAAAAGAAGTGATAGTAAAAACCAGCACGCACAGCAGGCTTTCCTCATAGGCCAGGAACCGTTCTAGGCATTTTACATTGAAGTCCCTTAATTCCCACAACTCAGGAGGCTGGTGCTGTTATTACCCCACCTTGCAGATAAGAAATCTTGAAGCATGGAAAGACGAGACATATCTCCCAAAGTCACAGGCCAGAAAGCAGCAAAATGAGGACTTGAACTGAGGCTGTCTGACCCCAGGGTTTGTCTGTACAATCACTATCCTTAAACACATATTCCACTTGCCAACCACTCAAGCAACAGCCTTCTGAAAGCAGGTACTAGCAACCTTAACATTACATTTCTAAGTAAACTGCAAGACGGTGAAGAACTCAGTGGTCACTCCCAACTCTACTCTGGAACTGAATTGGCCATGGGAAAATCCATCTTGTCGTGACCCCAGGTTATCTCTGGTTTATTGATATGGTCTTATCCCTCCTTTCTCAACTGTCTAAGCCCTAAAACTTATCTGATTGATGTCATATCCACCAGGAATAAGGGTAGCCCCTGGGACCCTGTGCTCAAAGCCCCCTGCCATTCACAATCTTCCTGAAATCATTGTTAATGTGAGCCTTTGATCCGTGGGCATAGGGTTTATCACAGAAGAGGGTTTATAGGATCCAAAATACAGCAACCTCTCCTGCAGTGTGGGATTGCTTAAAAAAAGAAGAGCAGCCTGAAGTCGCTCTCTCTCCCCCCCGCTGCTGTGCTGCAGCCATCGTGAAGTAAACCAGTTGGAAGTGGACTGAACGTTTTCCTGCACCGTGGCGTGTTGCCTGCGGCTCCAGGTGTCAGACCTGGGAGGGTGCCCTGAGGACCAGGCCAGACGCTCAGGCCCCTCCTCTGCAGAACCCCGATCTCCTGGGAGGCAAATCCAGACCTGCTAGCTCCTCTTCCACCTCCAAGAAGTCAACCCGACGGGTCCTCTCAAACCTAAGTCATATCCTGCCACTCACAGCCCTCCAGCGGCTCCTCATCGCACTCAAAGGACAATCCCGCGTGGCCTCCTACTAGACCGAACAGGAGCTGGGGCCCCGTAACTGCTTTCACCGATTTGGGACATTTTTGAGTGTCAACGGGAATCCTATTAATAATTATTCTGTAACAAGAATAGGTGTAAACCTGGGCTGTCCCAAGCAAACAAGGATGTCCCTGTTACTCTTTTACTTTATCTACTGTTCCCCCTCACTCACTCTACTTCAGCCCCTTTGTCATCTGTTTAACATCCGATACCGATTATTGTCCCAGAACCCTCCAACTTGCTGTTCTCTCTGCCTGGAGCATGCTTCCTCTAAGACCTTTATGGCTCTGCCCTTCATCTCCTTCACCTCTTAACTAAATATTATTATTAACTTCCCATGACTGCTGTATTTTAAAAGTGAGCCCCCCACACACATACACTTATTTCCCTTGGGTTCTTTATCATATGTTCCATGTTATTTATTTTGTGTGTCTATCTTCCCCAGGGCCTCCACAGAGGACTGTGCAGGTCTGCCTCAAGCCCACCTACCTTCCAGAAGCCAAGCCTCCCACAAGGGCTCGGGATTGCATCAGCCTGGAGAAAGTACTCCCTCCCGCCCACAGAGGGCACCATTTTTCAATTTGTACAGAGGCTCCGTATATCCTAGTCTATGACTCCAGACTTATGTTTCTACTTGCTCACTGCCCACATTGCCTTAAAAAAACAGTAGTGTTGCCTATAATAGGTGATGGAAAACATTTATCAAATAAACGAATGAATGTAAACAAGACGGAGCTCTGTTATCACACCTCTAGGTGGTGAGATGGTCTTCCCACTTTTCTGATCAAAGGTCCCTTCCCCTACCTCTTTGCTTCTTTTTATTTTTTTAAATACATTCAGCTTTGCTTTCTAAACCAAATTCAACTTGCAGTGAACACTTCACCTTAAAACTTTAGTGACACTTGTAGGGTTTTAAATAGTCTCTTTTGGGTAAATTGTTCAGCCAATCCAGAGTTTGACTGAAGTCACTTTCAGAACTCTCTCTACTCTCAAAAGCGCTCCCTACTCTTGCCCCCCACGTGGAGCTTTGTGGGAAGAAGCATCTGACCTTGGCCCACAGAAGAGGTGATGACCCTGAGGACCATCAGCTGGGTTCTCTCTGGTGTCTGCTGAAGAGCCTTTTCCCTCCTGGCTTTTCTGGTTTGATCTCTGTCCCAGGTGCCACCACAGCTGCTGTGACTAGTTCCAGCTGACTTTTGTCATAGGAATAGTCAGTGCCAGCATCTGCTCTCGTCCTGGGTCTAGTGATCTGTGCAGACTGAAGCTTCCTCCTATAAATGGCAGACTAGCCCCAGCTCTCATCGTTCCCATACCCACTCCAGATCAAACAGGGAATCCTGGTTCCTCATCCCCCGTGCCACTGATAGGCTGTGAGCAAACCGGGGTCTTGCTCTCTCTCGCTCTTACCATCTCCCTTTTAAAATACTATGATGCTACATTTTTATTTGTAAAATATTTATTCTTAAGATGAGTCATGGGAACACAAGTATCTATTACAGTTTTCTCTAGGTTTTTAAATGCCTGGGATATTTTACATAGTCAGAGAAAACAGACATGTTCTCTTTCCACTCTCTCACTGTTATCTTATCTTATTGGTGAGGGTCTCCAAGAAGTCAACAAAATGAAGGGACAAGTCCCCTGGGAATGAGTGTTATATTACCTCTGGTGCAGAGCGTCAAGTAGATTTTAATAAAATACACTCATGGTTTTCTAGCTTTGGTGAAATCCTACAGCACCCTCCTAGTCTCTGTCTCCCTCCTTTTCTCAGCCAGATGGACCAGGATCATGCGGGCAGCTGGCAGGCAGCTTTGCTTGAGAACAAGGAGGATTCTGGGAGGAGTAGTGACCTAGGCTCCATATAAGCAACACAGGTATGGACTGAAATTGCTAAATCTGAGTTCTCCAGTCCCATGGGGTGAGTCTAGCCCCTTGGTCCAAAGGAAAACGGATGATCTCAAATGAGTTGCCAAAAAGTTGACAGAGATATTTGAAATTTAGCAAGAAGATTTACTAAAGACTTTATATTTACAAATGCTATATATAAAGACTTTATATCCACTCTTATTAAAAATAAGCCTTGTGTATAATGTTCTTGACATATTAATTAAAATAATATAAAATTCATGACTAGATCTGAAAAAGTAATATTTACTTTTGTCTCATTCATTTTTAAATCTGATGGAATATGTATTTTATAATATATTTATAATTTATAAATGCATTATAATATAGTTTATAACATTCTTTTATTTTTAAAGATTTTATTTATTTATTTTTAGAGAGGGAAGGGAGGGAGAAAGAGGGAGAGAAACATTAATGCGTGGTTACCTCTTGCATGCCCCCTACTGGGGACCTGGCCTGCAACCCAGGCATGTGCCCTGTCTGGGAATCCGAACTGGTGACCCTTTGGTTCGCAGGCTGGCACACAGTCCACTGAGCTACACCAGCGAGAGTGAGTTTATAACATTCTAATGAATGGAGTTTTATATATATATATATATATATATATATATATATATATATATATGCCTAGGAGGAAAGCGTGCTTGGGGCGCTGGAGCAATGGACGGGATGAGTGAGGCTGGGCAGACGTGGGAGCCAGATCGTGTCAGGTGTTGAAGCCGTGATGAAGACTTTGGATTTTATTGGGTGTGGAACTGAAGCCCATTGGAGGCTTGTGAGTAGAAGAATGATATGATCTGTTTATATTTTTGAAAACATTATTAAATTCTTTGATTCATCTTTGACCTGGAATGTATTTTTATCATCATCTGTCTAATTTGTGTGTCTGTCTCAAATGACTCTAAACTAGGAAGGGAAAGCAAAGACGTATACATGCATCCCCTAACTGACAATAAACAAAATTAATTCTATAACTTAATTTTTCCATTTAGCATCAGGTTAATGAGATTTATCCTTGATGGTACGTGTAGCTTTACATCGTTCCTTTAAACTGCTTGCAATAGCCCACTGTATAAATATATCACAATGTATTTAATCCACTCTCCTGTTAATGGGCATGCCTGTCTTTGCAATTTTCTGTTATGAAAAATCAATGCAACAGAAACCTTCTACGTGTCTCCCTGAGAACATATGATCTCTAAATTTATACCTGGTGGGAATTGCTGGGTCACACATTCACCAGACTGTTGCATTCCATGATAGAGTCAGATCGTGAAAACGCTCTCCCAGGTGACTCTGCAGCAGGGCATTCGATGAGCCTTCTCATTTCTCTATGTCATTGCCAACGAGTTATCACCAGCCTTTTTAATCTATGTCAATTGATAGATATGTAGTAAGCCTAACATCTATTTACATGTTTATTGGATACTCAGGTTTCTTCCTTATGAATTGTCAATTCATATTCTTTGCTTATTTTTTCTAACCTATTACCTGTCTTACTCTTACTGACTGGTAGGAATTCCCTATAAATTCCTAATACCAATCCCTTGTTAGTATCTGCTTTCCAAACATTTATTATTATCTTTACCTGTCCTTTTTACTTTTGTTATAAATCTTGGCGGATAAAACATTTTATAAATTTGATAAAATGTATCAATATACTTTTAAAGTTTGTGATTTTTATACCTTAAGAAAACCTTTGTAAGGGTTTAAGGTTGTAAAAAATATTCTTTTATTTTCTCCTAAAAGTTATGCATTTTACATCAAGATCTTAAATTCACCCCCAATTTATTTTTCAATATGGTGGGAAGTAGGCATATAATTTCTTATTTTTTTCTGCAGAGAGAGCCAGCATTCCTAGCCATTGCTCATTAAATGGTTCTTCCTTTCCCCATCAGTATCTAATACCTCTTCTTTCATATATTAGATTTATGTATTTTATTCAGTTCCATTGGTCGATTCTTGAGCCAATGGCTCATTTTGTTATTCCTACAGATTTATAAAAGTCTTGGTATCTGATAGGTCAAGTTCCTACATTTTGTTCTTCATCACTATTTTATTTATGCCTAGTCCTTGATCTTTCTTATAACTTGTAGGATCAGCTCTTTATTCATCAAAAACACTACAATTGCCTTCTCATTCTTTAGTATAGTATAGTATGTCTTCCTTTATGCGGGCCTTCCTTTGTATCCTTAGGTAATGCGTTGTATCTTTCTCCATATATGTCTTACACATATTTTAGTGGATTTATTGCAAACAGATTGATATTTTTGGTTTTAATAATTTACACATTGTAATAATTTGGAGATAATTTACCAGGTATGTAATACATAGGAGTGGGCAAAAGTAGGTTTATAGTTGTGAGTACATGAAACACAGAGTTTATTCTTATATTATTATTATTTATTAATTATTGTATTATTTATTTGTATTACTGTAAACCTACTTTTGCTCACCTCTGTATATTAACCTTTTTCTCCAATTTTTACACCTCTTTTTTTTTTGCATTTTATTGCTTTAGGTCCCCATAATATTGCTACATAGAAGCAATAATAGTAGACATTCTTGTTTTTTCCTTAGTTTAATAGAAATGCTTCCAAAAGGTTACAATTAAGTCTGATTTATTTTTCTGTAGGCTTTTTATCTCTGTCTTTTTTTTTTTTTAGATTAAGGAAGCCCCTTTCTATTCCTAGTTTTCTAAAAGTTTTTTTCTCCCCTCCTACCAATTAATGCCAACATGTCTGTTGGAATGGTTACATGATTTTACTCCCTTAATCTATGAATGTATATTTTATGTTAAACTAGTCTTGCATCCCTAGAATAAATTTTACTTGATTATGATCTGCTTTATTGTATATATTGCTGACTTTGATTTTGCTAGTACTAAATTTAGTATCTTTTTATAAATGAGACTGACCCACAGGGGTCCCCTTTCATGAAGCTTTGCCTTCTCAGGGCCTTAATGTACTAACGGCAGAACAGCAGCAGTAAAGGGACTTGGCTTGGTCCATGTCCTCCTTAAACAGTCCATGGTGGGAGTCATGAAATCCCTTAGTTGTAAGGATTCTTAAGAGGCAATTACTTGTAGTCCAAATCCGAAAATAACTAACGAGACAGCATAGAGCAGGGGCCTAACTTAGCTATATCCCCGTGGTTTGGTGGTTTAAGAACAGTTAGAAAACCAGGTCCAGCTTTTCAACTAGGTCATATATTTCTTCTTCCCACAGTAGCATTTTTCTCTCATCTTAAAAATGTAATTTCCCACATCTCTTGATTTCTACTCTTGAATTCTATTTTCGGTCACCATATGCTACTTTTCAGCACGCATTAATTTGGAGCAATTTTGCTCACAGACTTGAAAAGCTAGAGACTAGAGCAGATAAAACGAGGATCACCCCTCCCCATGGTGCTGGGGTCTTTCTGATTTCACCCTGTCACTGAGCCCTGTGGCCCTCCCGAAAGGAAACTACCATCCATTCCTTTCAAGGTAAATAGGAAGGAAATGAAGGCAATTAGAGCCCTTAAGATGCAAATTTCAACGTTGGCTGAAAGGTTCTTTTTTTCCCAATCCTGCTTTGTAAACAAGGCTCTGGTGGGAGGAAACCTGGGAAGCTACCACAGCTCCATGACAACTGGATGAGCTGGCCATGGCGACCATCTCCATGCGCACGTCCAGTCACTTACAGACATGCAGATGCACATTGTAGCCGCAAACACTCACTTCGGCTCCCACCGAGACGAGATCGTTAGCAACCAGTGAGGAGAAGGCGGGATGCGGGGAGAACATGGCTAACCAGTCCGCCTTTCGTTTGATGAACTCAGTTGTTTATTTTTATTGATTGTACTAAGATGGAATTATTGTCTTAGTTTCAGTATATTGCCCACGTACAAGCACTGCAAAGGCACCTACTGCACTATGAATTCTATTGTTGTTCATCGAATGAATGATACATTTTTTTCTCATTGTGCATATCTCCACATAAAGGATAAAAATGCCAGGTGAATCTCAGGTGGAGACCCAAAGTTCCATGGGAAAATGTCTTTGAGCATTCTTTTTATTTTGATATTTAAAAAATAAATTTTTCACCACTTATAAAGAAAGAATAAAACTACAAAGGAACACACCTTATGTATCAAGCAACTGAAACCAAAAAGATAAAACTGGAGACACACAACGGCCCTGGGCTTACTCACATTTGCATGGGAGATGCCCCTCTCCCAAAGCGTTGCGCTTCTCACGATGGGAATGTAGCAAGGGGATTTCTGAAAGATTTGAAACAAAGCATTTAGTATCACTTCATGAATTTTCACAGATGATTCTTCAGGCAGATCAGGACCTAATTTATTCAAACAATAGCTGTTCTTTCACTAAATACCTGGTATTGCCCAGAACAATGTCCTAGGTCCTAGGGGATTAATAGGGAGGCCGGACAGACACAATTCCTACCTTCAAGAATCCAGAAGAAGATGCAAGTTGTAACTAACGAGCCATACAAATAAACGCAAAATTTCAGCTGTGGCAAACATTCTGAATGAGAGGCAACACGTTTTGAGAAGATCATGATGTATTAGGATGAAATAGAATCAAACATTCACACTCTTTGCCATGTGGCTTTGATATACTTCCCACTTGAGTAAATGAAGTATGTTTTCTTGTCTCATTGATGTTGCGCTGGGTCCGTGACTTGCTTTGGCCAATGACATATTCACACACATGACATGAGCAGAGGCTTTAAATGTACATGCCGGGTTTGTCTCGGCCACTTGTGTTTTCTGTCTTAACCAGGAAAATAAAACATGCTCCAGGTCACCGCTGGTCCCAGAATGAGGAGAAGACCAAAGTGATAGACTTGAACTTAACCCACAGCCTTGAATCAGCACCAGCTGAGCCCAGCAGAACTACCACCAACACACAGACCAGTGAACATGAATAAGAAACAAATGCTGATGGTTGATAGCCACTAATTTTGGAGTTGTTTCTATGTAAAGTGATCGAAGCAGCAGCCTGATTAACATAAATATGCAATACATACAACAGGTCTATTCAGGGAGGTCGGAACAAACACCCCTGAGCATCTGACAATGATCGGGAACCTTGTAATGTTACTTAAAATATCAGACTTCAGGAAGATAATAACAGGATTTATTTATATACTTCTGCTTTTCAATTTGACGCTTTTTATTTGTTTGGTTAGCCACAATTCTTGGGATCCTTGATTTCCTTTGTCCATTATTTGCTAAAATCACGTCTCAGTCTTTGATTGGCCTGAGGAACCTGGTGTCATGAAGGAGGGACCCCCAACAGGCCTGCCACCAAGACAGGAGCAGATGTCTAGAAACGAGAAAAACAGTGGTGAGTCCACCATTTCCTTTCCTTTATTAGTCTGGAGAAAGAGATAATAACCAAAGAATTATACAAACAAAAGAAAATTTCAATGATACTAAACATTATGAAGGAGAGACGCAAGGGGTGCAGATGTACGTGGAGCCAGGAAGTATAGATTATTGGCTGACAGACAAGAGAACCCCGGGCAGGGGTGGGGGGTGGGGGCAAAACTGGAAGAGACAGCGTCTCTTAGATCAAAGTACCAGGATAGAAGGAATCTGACAAGGCACATCGAAGAAAGTTCCAGGTAGAATCTGGAGGAAACAATTGGGGAGACTAAAAGGAGTTCAGACACTGAAACTACATGATACTGTAAGTGTGTCACACAGGTACCATCTTCCCATGAATCAAGAAATGTGTCCTTTACACATTATCCCTGACATCAGCCCCACACAAGGCATGTAATAAGCACCTAGTTAGTGGGTTTAAAGAATGCAGGTGGATTCTCCCATGATCCCCAAAGGAGTCACAGGTCACAAGAACTAGAAGGAATCCTAAATCATCAATATTCTCATTTGATAGATGAGGAAACTGCCTAAGATCACATGAGCATCTTGTGACAAGCCAGTGATCAAATTTAAGAGTCTGGACTCTGGGTTCCGCCCCTAATCAGCACACACGTGGTCCTCAAAATCCAGCTATCAGGTTTGATTGGAAAAGTAACCCCCTGTCTGCAGAAAAGGGAAGTGATCGCTCTGACAAAGCAAGAATCACCAGGTGGAGAGTCAGGCCCCTCTCCGTGATGCACATCTCAGTCCTTCTCCTTGGTGGACTTTCTGCCACTCACTCCAACCATGCACCTTCAAACATCTGCTGTCTTCTGCATAGGCAACATTCACCCAGGGTGATCAAAACCAAGCACAAAACTCTGTCCCCAAACCACACTGCCATCCGCATTTCTTATTTCAGTGGAGATTTCTAAGTGCCCTACTCAAAGCTATGCAGGTTATGGATGGCACAGCTGTCTGGTATCATTCACAGAATGCAGTGCAAACAGTGCCTCCTAAGATTGCCCGGTGCAGCACCTGAACATCTGTATACAGCAGTCCTGGGATTTCCATCCTCCAAAGAGTAAGCCTTCGTGATAGCCAATAGTCCATGGAAATCATGTACATTCTGCATTTCATTTTAATAGGCAACTCTTCGTAAAGAGTAAGAGGAAAGAAGAATCAGAGACTGAGGTTATCTGATTCCTTAGAAAAGCTTTATTTTGAACTTTTAAGCAAGCCTAAGAGGCAGGTAGGATTTCTTTGTCAACAACAACAAAACAAGCTATTGTAATCAACAAGTAAAATAAAAAGGCTTGAAAGAATAAAGCTGGGATATTCACTGCTAGTCATTAACCTGATTTCCTAATGAATATGGCATTAGGCATTCATTAACAATCATTTGTGTTTATGTTGAACAGTGGATGTATAATGAAGGTTGGTAAATGAAAGCAAAATTACAACAGGGAATTTTGGACACTTATAAAGCAATTAACTTGTTTGGCAGTAATTACACATTGAAAGCTAAATCAAGTGCATTTATAAAGCCACAAGAGTCGCCACATAAACCAGAGGTACTTTGCTCTAAGATAATAGAAAAACCTCTTTCTTTCAAAATGACAGAGAAAAGGCAAAAGTATGGTATAAATGACCAAAAAAAAAGGCCCAGGTCTAATGAAAAGACAGACAGTTACAGCCCTTATGCTAGAGAAGGGACAAGTCCCTGAAAAATAGGACAGCTCAGCTAATTAAAATTAAAAAGAAGAAAAACACCCTTTTGTCACCACAGTGATGTGAAAACAGGTGGTGTGTCCTGAGGAGTTCGAGGTTTTGTTTTGGGGAGCACACAGGCGTGCACACACACGTGCTCATGGGCACATACATGCATGTGCAGGCATGTACACGCAAGTCTACATACTTGAACAAGTAACTGTGTGAAGAGTGAAAACTGAATCCACAGTCAGGCCCTGGGACAGCCACTCCCTCTCAGTGGTTACCCAGTGTCTGTCGCTGACAATTTTGGAACTTGATTTTCCAAATGAATGCTTGACTTTTTCCCCCCATTTAGCACCTGGTATTAAAGATAAGTCATCAACTGCATTCAGACACTCTTTTTTACAGAGGAAAGAGCTACCTATGGTGGTAACTAAAAGGACAAAGACCCCCAGGGGAAAATCACTGCTGAGCTGATAAGAAAGCAAAGGCGATAAACACACAATGTCACGTGACCACACATTTGTAAACAGAAACTTTGCTGCAGAAAATACGTTCAAAATCTTATGAAGCTTTCGATATGACAGAAGCATTTTCTCAGAATTTTCAATTCTACAATAGTCAGCTAAGAAATACTGCAGAGGTGCTGCTTGGGTTTGTTCATTTATTTTTGCTTTCCTGGGGCTGCAATGGGATGATGAGGCAGGAACAGCTGGTCCTCAGAGGAGCCCAGTGGTCTGAGCAAAGGGACAAAGTTTTCCAGCTAAGATCCTTGAGCATCCTCCTCCAAAAGATGGGAAGGTTCACGAGCCCTTCCCGTATGACAAATATCTTTGCAAATAGGGGTTGTAGGTGCTTGAGGGTTAGTAACCAAAAGAAAGGTTCCCAGGGGGATCTTTAAAGGGCAGCTGCCTTTGTGGAAACATTTGCAAAGTGCTTGGGTATCAACTATGCTAAAAACAAACACTTGCTTTGCCCTGGGTTTGGAATGGAAAACGGAAACCAGGAGATAGCTTTTGAAATCCTCACTCAGGTCATTAAACTGTTACCAAATAAAAAATGTGTTTGCCATGATGGGATGTGTGCATTTCTTTCAAGAGACACAGTCTCTCTTTAAAAAGGTAAACATTTTATTTCCAAGCAGAGGATCAAGACATTAAGTTGAAAAACTGACTTCTCACTTATTTGAAATTATTTTAAATATTTAGATCATCTACCTAGTCCTAATCTAATCTACCTAGTCCTAGTGTTTCATTCAAGATTTTCGTAGTCAGAAAACTACTTTCTGATATTGTCCAAGACCTCATCAATATTTCATTCTCTTTGCTACAGTCCCAATATCTTTTCCTGAGCTTTCGCAGATGGATACATCCATATATCAGGAAATTCAGGGAATGCACTATTCTTTTTTTAATTATTGATTTTTAGAGAGAGAGAGAAGAAAAGAGAGAGAAAAACATCAGTTTGTTGTTACACTTATTTATGCATTCATCAGTTGATTCCTGTATATGCCCTGACTGGGGAGCAACCCACAGCCTTGGTGGATGGGGATGATGACCACAGCTATCCAGCCAAGGCCTGCACAGAAGCACCTGCTTCTGACCCAGTGCTTCTTATGTGTTATAGTAAATAAACTAGTTAAAATGCGGGTCCTGATTTAGGAGTTCCTGAGGGGGCCAGAGATTCTGCTTTTATAACAAGCTTGCAGGCACTGTTGATTTCCCTATAGTGTGACACCAATCTGCTGATCCGTGTAGTAAGTAGCTGGTTTTAAAAGGTTGTAAGATTAGGACCAGATCAGTTCCTCTCCAAGAAGAAATGTGGAAAGTGTAGTGGACCAGAAATGAAGCAACAGAGGAATAAATTACCCATCAGAAATGAAATATACAGGAAAGCGGTTTAGTCACCACGACTCGTTAATACTGGCTTCCTGGCTGCCGTGGCTTTTTGTCCACGTCTCCTGTGGTTGAAATCCAGAGAGTCAACTTACCAAACAGTTTTTGATATGTCATGCCCTATATTCAGCACTGAGAATGTAAAAACAAATGAGGCATAGTCCCCATAATGCTCCCCCAGCACAATTAAACGTAGGAGGATAAAAACTGTGATAAAAGGATGTATAAGGTACCAGAGGTGTTCCTCACCCAGAGCCAAGGAGGAGAATGTTTAGACAAGTTAGAGGTATCATGAAACACTTCTTGGATGACATGTCAGCTGAACCAAATATGGAAGCAGAAGTAAAAATAATCTAGGTAAAGAAAAGACGGTAAGAATATCACTAGCAGGGGATCAGCATGGGAAAAAGTTAAGACTGGGAGAACCTGCTGACCCCAAGTAAAGCAGTAGGTGTGCACCTGCGATGACTCCTGTATTGCTCCACCAAAGGACTATTTATTGACAGGCAACTATTCACATCATTCTTTTGTAGATGAGAAATCTGAAGGCCAGAGAATTTAAGACAACCCAATGCAAAATCACTGAGTTGGGGGGAGGGGGGTGTTAAGACCCCAACATGAATCTGCCTGGTTGTTAAGCCCGTGTTTGTTCACTTCGTTCTGGGGGCTCTGAGAGCAGTTCAGTAGGATGGGCTGTGGGGGCTGTGGGGCGGAAAGCAGGGAGTGATCTGATAAGAGATTAGCATCGCCTTTTCTGTAAGGATTCCAGCCTTGAGTCTTTTCTTTCCTCAACTAGTATTTCTCTAAACAAACAGAAAAATAATTCATTCCAATCCCATGGTCCTTTAAGATTTTAACAGCTTTGTTCAGACGCTAGTAGACAAAGAATTTGGGATCCTTAAAAAACAAACGATTTCATTCCTGATCACAAGCTTATTTATTATTTTTTAAAAGGTCTAGATTTTAAAGAGTAAGATCAGACAGTAAATGCTGAGATTGGAGCAAGGAAATTATTGACAAAACCAAGCTAGGCCTATGAAACCTTCAGGCAAACTACCAAAAAAAAAAAAAAAAGAAACCAGCACCTCTGGACAGATTCAACCCCAAGACAAGGCTTGGTTTGGCCAGCAAATGCACCTGGATTTCAGCCTCCCCTTCTATCCTTAGCCCGGAGCCCTCACATAAGGTACACTGTTCTGGCCGTACACAGTGGCCCCAATGTGGTAACTTCAGCGGGGGACACAGTATGGGCACAGGCGTGAACACAAAAACTAAATTCTGGAAAGAAGGCGACATGGAAATAAAGACTATGGGTCTAGTGCACAGGACTTTAGAGTTTAAGCAGAAACAGAAGATGTTTAAGCAAAACAGAAAACAAGAGATGGGACAGAAGCCAGACAGGGCAGTGGGGTCAAGTGTTGACTTTTTTCCCCTCTAAATAATTAGACCTGGGAGAGCTTCGACACAGAGGAAAGGGGTATGGAGGTGAGGAAGTAGGCAGAACACACACAATAGTCAACTTGAAATTCAAAAGCATCCATTCCTTATTCTAATCCTCTCTTCAAGGAAAGCAAAATCATCTAGGGTTAAAAGATTTCTTGAATCTAAGAAAATATAAACCTGATACCTCCTAAAATAAGCACTAAGGCTCTACCTTGAATGAAATAACTTATTATTTCTGTGTGTCATGATTATAAAATTGATTCCTCAATTTCTAATTGTCAGCCAATGATTTCAGAAGCCTAAGAATAATGATGGGAAAATGGATTTCTGTGCCTACTTGTGTAATTATTGCTTTGTGTTGAAGTTGGAACTTATAGATGAGCTTATCAACAATTAATATTCATAATACATTATTTATAACCAAAAGCTGTATATTCTTTGTTAGCACTTTTAACAATATCCTAACATGTACTATAAATATATCTGCTGGGAGTTCTTCTCTTCCTCTGGCACCGAGAGAATCCAGGAGATGGACAAGTTATATATTGTGTGGGCAACCATTAGAAACTTCATTATAAAGCTATGATCATAATCTTTTATTATATATAAATATAGTAAACTCTTAAAAACATTAACTTTAACAATAATCATTAGGAAGAAGAGTTAGGGTTTTAGTAAGTCACATATTTCATCTTCTATTGTGGCTATTATTTCAAAAGACTCACTGAATTTTTAGGAGCCCGCCAGCCTAGTCAAAAGAAATCACAAATCCTTAACTAACATATGCTAACTTTTCTTTGAGGAACAAAAGAAGCATCTTTGTTTGTTCCTCACCAGCAAACACCAAGCCATCTAAAAGGAGGCCTTTCAGTGGCAATGTTAGCAGGGAAATTCAATTGTATTTAATTAAGTTCTTCCCCCCAAAACTGCACACAGAAGCACCAAAGAGGTTATCGGAGGTCAGATGCCTGTCATGACTTTCTGACCCTCCCAAAATGCCAAATAAAAGATAGGGGTATCCCTGCTGGTAAGATGGGCTTCCACATTTGTGTCTCGTCCTTTATGCTTTAATTTAATAGCAATCAGCACAATATGGTTGCTTTTTTCTGAACAATAGGACAGGCAGAAGTTAGATTTACAGCGTTGCACGGGGAAGACAGGAGACAAGAGAGGCTCCCTGTGGCTTTTAAGGTTCAATAAGAACATCACTCTGATACCCATAAAGAAAACTTGAAGATCAACTTAGCATTCATTGTGGTCAAAAGTGGACAGATGGGCACATCGGAAATTTGTGTCTGGAGCTATCTTAAGTTTTCAACCTTCTTATAGGTTTTTTTAAAAAGGATATTCTCATGAATGAAATTTCTTCCCTACCAAAAAAAAGATATGATACCTAGTTATACCCTTGGGAGCTTCTTGACTTTAAAAATATTAAGTATTTATTTAGGGACCCTTATTTTCCAAATTTCATCATTTTCACAAGTCTACTAACCACCTTATAATGAGCAAATATAGTAGCATGGTCAGAAATACTAAATGTGTTTCATGAAGCCAGACGAAAGTTAATTAATACAAATGTTATTTAGAGTCTTTAATGTTAATTATGACAGAGCCCCAGACATGGAACCTACTTCCTGAGACATTTCATGTTTAGGAAATTGCAGTCTTAAGTGGCACAGTAAGGAGTCTCTCAGAATCTCAGACCCAGAAGACATCGTGAAGACTATTAATCTAACTCCCAGCCGACATTGGAAGGACCCCCTCCTAAGCCCTCCCCCAGCCATGCAGTCTGCAGTCGAATAATTCCACAAAGACTTCAAACTCCCTGTTTCCTGCAGCCACCCACTTCCAGGGAGACACTTCTTCCATAATCAAAAATTGAAAACCCATAGGAAAGGGAGCCTTAATTTTGAGGCTCCTGAGTTAAGAGCTATTTTCATCACAGTCTAAAGTAGTAGAGACTAGAGAATTCAAGTGGCAAGTAAAACTTACAATGATATATCTAAATACGATCAAGTTAAAGTTGTATTTTTAAAGTAAAATTTTTTCACAACCTGAGGAAAAGCCAGCCTTCACCAAACACTGGAACCAAATATGAGAGGACAGTGGAAAGCTATGAATGTCAGTTTAACGCCAAATAGGTCTGTAAGATATAGTGGGATTAAGCAAATGATTGTTGCATGATCTCAACCACAGAAGCAAATCGGAGCTGTAGGTACCTGGTTACGGCCAAGAGGGGATGGCATGGCCAGCAGTGAAGATGGCCGAGGGCACTGTGCTGGCATGGTCATAAAGGTGGAGCTGAGCATGCCTCCTTCAGTCAAAGACTTAGGCAGCCCTGTGGGACTCCCCAGGAGGGTGGGGCGTACCTCATAGGAATCAGAAGGAGTGAGAAAGAAAATAAATACATAGAAGGGAGTAATTTGTTTAAACTGTAAATTTAAGCATGCATGTCTGAAAATGCCTGGGTGTCAGAGACCCTTTCTTATCTTGCAGATTCTGGTCCAGTCGATGAAATTAATCCATTATGTATAACTACACATTCACATCATCTCCTCTGTTCATCAGACCACTCAACTGTGCTCCTGGGAGAAAGCCTAGCACTACTCCCAGCACTACTCAGGAATCTAGTCCCCCCTTCCCCCGCAAGGAGGCTCAGCCAGAGGAGCTATCCCTGCATTCTCTACCAGGGGCGTTCAGCCTGCAGCCCACCGGTGGCCTGCAGCCCAGGATGGCTAGGAATGTGGCCCAACACAAAATTGTAAATTCATTTCAAACCTTCCTTTTTGCTCATCAGTTTTCATTAGTGATGGTGTATTTAATGTGTGGCCCAAGACAACTCTTCTTCTTCCAGTGTGACCCAGAGATGCCAAAAGGTTGGACACCCCTGCCAGGAGTGAGACGGTGAAGCAGATCCTCCAGCAGGCCAGCTCAGCTCTCATAGCTTGTAAGAGGGCATGCCTGACGTTCTCATCCCAGACCTCTGAACGCCCGTGCCTCTCCCACCCCATGCCCTAACACCAGCCAGAAATCAGTTAATATAAGCCTCTGACACATAAGCAACATTGAGTAGATGTAGCTCTTTGCTGTTTTATTTTTAAGACAGCTGCTGAATAATCTGCCAAATATCATGACAGTCCATGACGCATGCTTTACAGTAACATATGCTTTCAGAATTTAATTTGGTTTCGAACAGAAGTTAACGCACTAAAAACCAGACCACCGGATATTTATAACGAGGGACAGAACACGATAGTCAGTCACCTTACGTGAAGAGCAATTATTTAACATGAATTCACAAATTGCTGGATGGTGCTTTCTTGTGGAGACAAGCACAGCTGCTACACTGAGAGTGTGCCAAGTTTTATTCATTTCCCCCCGTGTTTCCAGGAAGAGAAAACCTTTCGGCCTTCTTCTGTAGTCTCCTTGTTCTTCTCAGACAGGTCCCCATGATTTAGCAGTGACGGACACTCTCTTTGTTTCCAGCTGTTTCTTATTGGCTTTTTGCAGCTGAGTGTGTGTGCATGTGGGTGGTGGGGTACCATTGGGTTGCTGGTTTTTATTATAATTAAAATGTATGTTATCCAATAGGGCATGCACATTTATATAAAATAATACAGAGTTGATATAAAAACGATCTAGGAAAAAGTTTTTACTCCCACAATTTTTCAGCTGATCAGAAGAGCTGGTGATACCCTCAAAATCTGAGACACCATTCTAGGAACCGAAAGGTTTAGTGCATGATGGGATAGGATGGGGTGGAGTGGATGGCGGGCATCGCTGGGCAGAGTTCAGACCACTGGGGAAATAGGCACGTTTTCTTGAGAGGCTGGAAATTCTGTAATGGCCAGAGAACATTTATGCAATGGAGTTTTAGGTTGTTATTTTCAGCTAGGCTATGCAGGAATGATAAATTTGTGGGGATAAGACATTCTCTTGAAACTGAAAAGAGCATTAAGGTAGCCCACTCCCCTTATATGCAAGGAGTTAAAACAGAGTTGGCTTCAAAGATCAAGCAAAGATATTCTTCCCCTGAAGGAACAACTTTACAAACACTCTGTATACACTGTAAAAAAATGTACTGTTCCATACTTTGCATGATTTTGATTTTGTTTCCTTTCAAATCAGTGACCTTGAGAATTGATTTGGAATTCTACACTTCTGTTAGACTTCCATACCCTGAGTACAGTGTTTCAAAGCAAGCTACACCACTAATGAGTCAAATATTTGTCTTCACAGTAGCTATGCAAAAGATATTACAACTGCTGCATGCAAAGACAAAGAACAGCTTGCTGATGCTGATGTTATCTTACTAAGAGAAAAGGGCCTCTCCTTCCAACTCGGACTTGGATTTTAATAATTTTGTCTCCCCCTTAAGCCTCATATGTCACTACAATAAAAGCTGTGTGGATGTCCCAGCTCAGGAAGAGTTCTTTTGAATTTACAAATCACCCCCCTCAATATTTAGGAGAAAGTCAATATTGAACATAAACCAAAAAGAGTAACATAAACATAACTTCTCTCTTCTACCCCTGAAAGATGACCAGTTCCCGGGAAGTTGTAATGGGAAAGTTCCCTAACTTAATGGTGGCACAGTCCATGTGTGGTCAGTCACCCAAATCAAGGCAAATATAATTATCTCGAGGCCCTAACCAGTCTCTCTGCCTCTTATCTCTCTCTTATCCTCTCCTCCAGTCCATCTCCCAAATTGACCTGGATTGATCTTCCTAAAGAATAGTTAACCTTCATGTTATGGTCTCTGCTCAGAAATCACCAAATGTTCTCCACACTCCTTCGTTTGGCATTTAAGACCTTCTGCTCCTTTACTTAAACCACCTTCCCCGCCATAGCCACCACTCTCCCTTGGACACACTCTCAACTCCCCCTTACCCACACTTTGCTGTTCCCAGCGTGCTCCACACCCTTCTAGCTGCCCAGCAGCATTCATAGTCAGTTGTCTGCCTTTTCACTCCTTAACTGGGTCCAGGTCCCAGCTTTAATGATCTAAGAGGCCATCAGTAACCTTTAAGCACTTTGAGAAGAGAGACTGTTGGTTACTTTTGAATCTACTCAGTAACTAAGAATGCCTTATACTGGGTAGATGCTTGCACGATATTTACCAGATAGATAAATGAACAAATGCAGAGACGAGTAGGAGAAGAAGAGGTTGAATTCATGGGTGAGCGGGAGGATGATGAATGAGTAGACAAGTGGGTGAATGGATGGATGATTCAATGGTTTAATGAATAAACTAATAAACTATATCTTCTTGCATGAGATTCAAGTTAAGAGAAACAACACCTCATAGTCAGTTGACACTAAAAACTTTCTGGTAAAGAACATCAGTTGAACTCTGGTCTAACCTTTGTTCACAAAGACGTTACTAGAAGATAACTTTGCTATTCTGTCTTACAGCCAAGAGCTCTGTAGAATAGTTGTTAATTTCTATAACTAGCATGGGAATGGTATTTAAATGAATCTCAACCCAGATCTATTTCTAAACTACAACCTAAACAATTCCTCCTCTCACTGACCTGAAAAATATATTGTTTTCTCAATACAATAATTGTAACATCTGAAAAATTCAGGTTTCTGGCACCATCAGCATCGAGACACAGGTCTCTGAGATTTCAGAACAAGGGAGGTAAAAGCCGGATACCAGCCGGCTTGTGCTCTTCTTGGGTAGGAGTTTGCAGCCTTCACCTGAAGCCTGGAGACTCTTATATAACACAAAATGCTACCAAGATAATCTGATCTCCAGCATGGGGCAGACTACAAGTTACTGGGATACAGAGTTTCTAGCACAGACCAGTGGATTTACTGCAGCAAAAACTAACAATTCACAGCCACCTTTTAAACAGAGTGAAGGAAAACTATTTTAAGATAATTTTAAGAAGTCATTTTCTGTGCATAACACTCCATTAAGTTTTTGGTGTTGTTTTGTTTCTTTTTTTTTTTTTGTAACCACATTATATAGCTTACTTATATTGTCTCTGTTGCTGACAGAGATCTGGAGTTCTTTCCACACGTGCTCTGGTTCTCTGAGCCCATCAGGGAGACGGAGAATTAAACAGGTCAACTAGAGGAGCGCCAACTAACCCCGCTCTAGGACATCATGAAAGACTTCCTAAACAAAGTGCCATCCACAGGTAGACCTGAATGAAGGATGAGCAGGAAGATAGCACATACAACAGAGAGGAAGATGATGATGGCTCATTCAGGGAACCACAAGTAGTGCAGAGCATTGGCGGTGCAGAGAAGAAAGGACGTTGAATGGCAGATTCGAGCTGGAGAAGAAGCAGGGTTTGGATGGCAGAGGACTTTATAAATTTGTATAGGAGCTTGGAATTTATTATGGAGACAATTGGAGTGGCATTAGAAGGTTTTAAGCTAAGGTGTGACTTTTTAAGCAAAGTTACGTTTTCAGAAAGGTCACCCTGGCCCCAATGTGGAGGTTGTATGGGATAAAGTAGACTAGAGTCAGAGTGAGGACATAGGGGACAAAGTCATTGACAACTGTAAGAATTCAGTGACCCTGATTCACTGAAGGTCTCCTGCCTGAGACCCCAGGCTGCACCCCCAAACTCGCCCATGCTGCTCCGTGCATATGCCAGTCCTTAGGACCTGTTTGTGTCCCGTCCTTTAACTGAACCTGGTTTCTCCAGCTTGGCCTTTGCATTTTCAGAGAAACTTAGCTGAGAATCACCCTTTGGTTATTCCCATTCCAGACCCCTCTGGGGATACGTGGCCATAGCTCTGCCTCCTAGAGCCCAAACCTGCTCTCAGTTTCCTCCGGGTCCTCTGAGCAAGGGTTTCCTACAGGTTTTCTGCCACAAAACTGAACTTGCAGAGAAAGCTTTCTGCAACTGGCATTTCCATGGCTGTTATTAATTGTACAAAATCATATAAATATATGTCTATTTCATATAAAATTGCATTTTTTAAAAGCCAAAGGAAATGTTAGAAAGCAGGAAAGTTGCACTGTCCTCTACATGCACACATTTTACATGGTCGATATCATCATGAACATGAACATGAGGTCCCATACCGGGGAGGAGCCACAGACTAATGAGAAATGAGAACAAGAGAGAAGGAAGGGATGCAGAAGAAGGGTAAAGAAGCAAAACAAAAAGAGTAAGACCAAGTAACTGTAAACTTAAAAATACTTTAGAAAACAAAATGCACTGACATCAATATGATATATAAACCAGAAGTGGCAAAAGAACAAATTAAAACTTGATAAAACTAAGACTCCAATACAGTAGCATTGTCTCAATACTGCTTCAAAACAACTGTTCAATGCGCACCTTTGGGCTATTATTCCCTCATTACTGAAGGATCTGGTACTGCCTGGAATCTACACCAATGGTTCTGCGAAAGGTACAAATCAATTGCTAAAACTGTCAAGATAACAGCTTTCCAGAAGGAATGACTAATCACAAACTCCTCAATCCTAGCCTCCGATCCTCTACGCCTGGAACATTCATCTTCCAAAAAAGAAAATAAGATGCTCTTTGTATCTGAAATATATTCTTTGGAGCCAGAGGGATAAATTTGTGTGTAATGAAGTACTGAACTTGTTTAAATTTGCCATTGATTATTAAATTATTTCTTAAATTAAAAAAAAGAAGCGCTGCTCTGAAGGGCAAGCACGAAATAAATCTGAGCGAAAGCTCTATTTTTCAACGACCCCTTGTTCTAGTCAAACCCCTTTAAATTCACTAAAATGAATTTGAATCCTGATGAGGTCACAACTCAAAAAAAGAAAAACCCAAAATTGATTTAAAGGGGCTAATCAAGGAGGACATTGGCAGTACTTTCAAGAAACAACCTTCTGAAATGGAAGAGAATTGACCAACAATTCCATTTTACATGTTAATATAACAGCCAATTATTGCTCCACAAAAGCAATATCCCAATTCATTCTTTTTCATAAGGTAATGACTCTGGTTTGTGAGTCGAGATAATAAAATGATGGACTAGACACACGCCACAGAGGCGAAGTGTGGGTAGGATTTGGGGCTTTTTACCGGACGCGGTACATTTCATTAGAGGTTCTGAGTCTCCTGCTGGGCTCTTATTTCTAAGCCTTTTGTGAGGGATTTTCCTTTTAAAATGATACCTCAATGCCAACGTCCACATTAGTGTAAGAAAGCCCTTAAGCACACGCCTAAGAAACCTGTAGAATGGTCATGGAAAACACAGAAATTTTTTTTAAAGCAAAAATAAAGGGAATAAAATGGGATATTTCAGGCTGCCCTGGCAGGTGGGTATTTGGGTGGTTGAAAACTTGCTCTGCAACAACTAGGACTGTAACTAGAACAAGAGAAAAGACACTTCTGTTCCAATAATCCTGACAAAACAAAATTGCAGACCTAGGAACATTAAAAAAAAAAAACCCTTCAAAAGAAAAATAAAACAATGCTCCCAAAATAGGCCTGATTATGTGGGTCACTGCATACTGTGTGCTTCCCCTGTAGCATTTTATCGTGGTTACTGTTGCCAGGGAACAGTGGACGCTCTCATTATATATGTTTGTCTTTCACATCAGAGCCGGTCTTTTCCCTTGGATGCTCCCAGAACTGTAACAGAAATAAAAATAAGGAATGGACCCCATTATTACACAAATACCTACAAAGCAGAGGGAGTGACCCCAGTGGGTCACCGTGTTGTCCCTGGAAGCATCGATGCCTTGCCCCGGGGGCCCCCAGCCTTTTGTCCCAGGGTCAAAGGCAGGACCTCGGCTGAGTATCCTCTGTGAAGAATTAACAAGTGTGACAATTTGCGGGCCCTCCCCCCTCAGCCCCTGGGCCGGCCGGCCTGAATGCTGTAAATAGAGACATCTGGATAGGGCCCTTTCACTGCAGTAATTGAAAATGAACACGGATCAAGTTCTGGCCTGTTGTATTCATAAATCTTGAGGCTTAATTACATTAAAGGGAAATCTAGGGCCCAGTGCTATGGAAACTGCAGATTCTATCAGGCGCTTGAATCATGAATCTTTAAGATAAGTGGGTTTTCTCTCCCCACCCCATCCTCAATTCTTTGCTAAGGTTAAATGGGAAATTTCCAAACCAAGCCTTCCGGGATGAATGCCCCAGGAAACTTCTGGGAGGACTTGGACGCCCCACTGAGTGTCTCTGTGCTCCCACTGCAGGTTCCTGGGGTGATGTGCGGGGTCCCTCCCTGCAGACCAGCATTTGAAAGCCTCCAATGACGGACCAGACAGATATTGAAAATATGCCCCCCCCAAGTTGAGCAGAAAGAATGTGCATCTACGTAGTTAAAATTTAATGAGTTTCAAAACAAACAAAAAGAATTATGGCAAATGAACATTGCAGATGATGTCAAAACTCTCAGCATCCCTTGCAAAGATAACAAGTTGAAAATTAGACTCAGGTAATTCTACTGAAATATATTATAGAGGTATATGGATACAAATATCTATGGACATATATACACACAGGACAGGGCAAAAGTGGGCTTACTGTTGTTTTGCATGGAAAATAATGCAATATTAATAAATAATACAAGAATAAACCCTGTATTTTGTATACTCACAATTGCAAACCTGCTCTGCCCCACCCTGCATATATATGTGTGTGTGTGTGTGTGTGCACATGTAAGTTCTTCCTAACTTACTAGACATACATCTACACCAATCACCACGCAGAAGCCCTTTAAGGACGGGCTCCAGCTGTGACTCCCCCCAGCTTGCCTTGAACACAACACAGGGTCTCCCCCAGCTTCTCACACCTTGTGGGCACCCAACAAAGTACTGTGGGGATGGCTGA
Organism: Micronycteris hirsuta; assembly: GCA_004026765.1. Classification (NCBI taxonomy): domain Eukaryota; kingdom Metazoa; phylum Chordata; class Mammalia; order Chiroptera; family Phyllostomidae; genus Micronycteris; species Micronycteris hirsuta. The sequence goes on from PVJI01003509.1 coordinate 108,476, forward strand.
TAAATGAACCTCCACAGTGAATCTGTGTGTCTGGGGTCAGCTATAACAATGTAATATGTTACTACTACCTCTTGCCTTCATTACTTCAGGGTCACTTCCTAGCCTCGAATGAGAGAAAAATCACTGGGTATAAAAACATGTTAAGGAACTGTAAGGAGACTGTAATAGTAGTTACCATTGATCTAAGATCTAACCTTTCAGACATTGTGCTAGGGTCTTCCTGCACAGTCTCTCAAATGCTCACAACAGTCCATCAAGTCAGATATCATTATTTCCATTTCCTAGATTGAGAAACTGTAGCTCAGGGGAATGAGCGAGCTAAGAGTGATGAAGTGGAAAATTAAAGAGAGACCATTTTGGCTCTAGAGCCCATGCTAGTTCTACCAAACCACATTAATATCTAACGTTTTATGGAGATCTATTATTTATGAAACGCTGTCCTAAATATCATGGGCAACATAATATTGTGGTATGACCATGAGCTCTGGGTTCAAATCCTGCATCATGCCCTTATTTGTGATGGCAGCCCAGACAGGTTCACCTTTTTTAGTTTCTTACCTCACGAGCTCCTCACCCTCAAAGGGAGAATAATAATAATAGTAATAACACTAGCCAAATTTGAGGGTCATTTTGAAGATGAAATAACAATGCGCATGTGTGGGTGTGTATGTAGACATATATTTATATATACAAACTTAGCCTTGTCCATAAATAAGTGCTTGAGATAAAATAGCTGTATTATCCTCTCCTTCACACAAGCATTCAATAAATGTTTCCATTAGGATTTAACTTTCTAGAAACCTCTTGCTAGAAATTTATTAGAACCATGTCAGAAGTTCATGAGGTATAATAGAAGGAGGCCCTTGCTCCCTAAAAAGGCTTGTAGCTAGTAAAGGGGGAAATATGTAAATACGCAGACTTATTATATTCTATGGGCTAAACTGTGTCCCCCAAATTCGTATGTTGAAGTCCTAATCCCCAGTATCTCAGAATGTATCTGTATTTGGAGCTAGGACCTTTGAAGAGGTAGTTAAGGTTAAATGACGTTACATGGGCGAGTCCTAATCCAATCTGATCAGTGTCCTTATAAAGAGAAGATTAGGACGGAGACACAGGCCGAGGGAAGACCGTTTGAGGAAACGGGAGAAGACAGCCATCTACAAGCCATGAAGAGAGGCCTCAGAAGAAACCAACCCTGCTGACACCTTGATCTTGGACTTCTATCAGCCAGAACTGTGAAAACGTAAATTTCTGTTGTAAGGCACCCTGTCTACAGTGTTTTGTTATGGCAGCCATGGCAAATTACTACATTTAAAAAAATGGATTAAAAACAATAATACAGGAACAAAAACTGATAGAGAAGAAGTGAACTTACTTATTTGTGTAACTGAAACATCCAAAAGGAAAAACTGATCAATATCAAATATATATTAATCTTCAGGACAGAAATAAATTAATTGAATAGACAAAAATTAGTATGACCATGGAGGATATAAGTAACATAATTGATAAGTATACAACTACACATATGTGTTTGTGTACACATATAAATACAAAGTAGACATCATTTTAAAATATATTTGGGAAATTTATAAAAATCAGTTATGTACTTATATATTAAGTACACAGGAACACTCAACAAATTTCACAATTTAATATCATAAGAGGCCACATTGATGACAAAGAATTATGCAATAAAAATTTAGAAAATGCTTCTAATTTTGTTCTAAATTTTTAATTTGGAACTTATGATCTAAGTGATAATGACTGAGAGTCCTTCACGTCAAAATCCAGTGAAGATCACCCATGTGAGGCCCAGGGGAAAATGTGTAGCTATAAATGGCATTTTATTTAAAAAAAAAAAAAAAACACTGAAAAGAAGAATCAAGCTTTCAACTTCAAAAGCTAGCAAATGAATAACAAAGTCAACCATAATGATTACAGTTAGTGAAGATAAAAGTACAAATTACTAAAACAAGAAACAAATGAACATTGAGTAAGGTTGAATCATAAATCCAAAAATCAAGTCTTTCTAAAGAACAGAAAAATGAACCTTTGTCATATGTGATACAGAAAAAGGAGACACAGCACAAAGGTGAAGGACTTTTATTTGACGTTGATTGTAAGATGCATACAGACTTTAAGGAAGGGTGGTGTAGGCAGAAATGTCTATCTTTCTAACCCTCTCCCAGTTTTAACGGGGTTCAAAACTGTGGCCCAAAGCAATATGTGTTAAAATTTCCCCGTCTTTCCTGATCTTTAGGAGTCTTTTATTCTTCTCCCTCAAATAAATTCCCGTCTGCTCCATCCTGGTCTCATGCTACCACCCCTGGCTGCCATTTCCTCTCTGCTCCTCTCAACACTGAGAAGTCTCATCTCTCTACCACACGTCTCCTTAAGGTGTGAGGTCCTCTCTACTTTCATTGATGTTTCTCTTAATAATAAGCCCATGCATCTCTTTGTCTTTTTATGTCCTTAGAGAGAAGGAAAAGAAAGATGTGACCCTACATGTGAATTTTTTCCCTGTCAAGCTTAGATTAAGTATTTATAAGTTGGAGACATTTAAAGCAGCAACTTGTTTTCTACAGAAAATATCTACTCATACAATATGCCTTTTTCCTTTACCCAGAATAAACTTTGCCTACGAAGAATCCCAGATCCACATGTTCTTCTTTATCTGCTCCACGCTGGTGTCACTGATGTCTCTAGAACAGAGCCCCTTTAAACACGAAGGCTTTTGACATTTACAGGGCATTTTCTGAAAGCAAAAGGAGTCTCCCAAACTTACTCAGTAAAAATGCTCAGGCTCAAAGCTCCACAGTTTTAGAACTGTTTACTGTATCAGGAAAAGGAGACTTTTAATTCAGTACCCCCATTCTTATTATGCAAATCACAGAAACATAGCCCGTAGGAGGAGAGAACCAGCAGTGAAACACTAGAGGAAGCATGAGGAAATTAACGTTGGTATTTCCTCTGATGTCTGCTTGGGGACATGGTACGGCACACATTTCCTTAAAAATCAACTTAAAATCCTCGAAGGTTGAGGTTTATCAGGAGACCTTTGTAACTGGGCTGTGGTTTCCCTCTTCAATCTAATCCCATCTGCTTTCTTTCATTTAGAAATTTCTCACAGATTCAAAGATGTTCACTTTTTATTACATTATCAAATAAATTAACACTCTAGAAAAATCCTTCATGCAGTTATTTGTTACTTATGTTTTCTTTGATTTTTAAAATGATATAATCTGCTTTGAAAAATTCATCAGGGTGATGAAAAGACTTCTCAAAGAAACAGACTGTCTGGTCCAACTACAGTCCTGAAAATGCAATTTGTAAGTAGCACAAAATAGTCCCCACATAACACAGAGTGAACGAGCACCTGAGCCTGATGTTTCCTCTCCCTCTTCTGTCCTTTCTTCAATTAACTCATTCACAAATCTGTCCTGAAGAACTACGTTCATAGAACTTCAGCCTTGCTGCTTTTAAGTCACTGGAAACTTTTGGTTATTTATTTTCTACTTTGAACGTAATGTATATGACAGGAAGGGGATATTTCTGGGGATTTGCAATTCTAAATGAACACATACATAAGACTGAATTTCTATATCAGTTCCCCACCCTCAAAAAAAATCGCTTTTGATATAGTTAGTAAAAGAAGCCTCTGGCAAGGTGGATACTGTTTCCTGTAGGAAATTCACTTTTCTCCAAAGGGGCAGAAAAGAAGAAGCCCGTGGTGCCCTCGTGTCGGGGGAGCAGGGGTGCTGCGCTCTCCATCCAGCTGACCATGTCCCGGTTGAGGCCGCTGCCCTCACAACATTCCTTTGTACAATCTGCCCAGTTGTCACAGAGACATCTTGCTGCTGTCAGCCAGGTCAGCCGAATGGGGTCTACGTGTGTCTGTTTGTAAAATACGTTTAGTTCCCATACTTTCAAAAATGTCTAGTTAAATTGCCTAAATAGCTTGTTCTTTCAAACCTTTAAATCAGTTGCCATGGTAACAGATGTTCAAAGGCAGGGACCTGCAATTTTGTATTAAACTATGTTTTCCTCAACTTCCCAGAAGCTTCACATTTATAGGCTTCGACTTGGGGGAAGGGTGCTAAAGTCTCTCCCCAAGCAAAATTCAATCTTCATTCTTCCTTTGTAAAGACTCCACGTTGCACTCAAAAATTTAGCCATAACATCAGGAGATCTCATATCCCTCCTGGTATTTAATAAGATCTGAAAATATTGAAACAATCATCACAGTAACTGAGAAGAAGAAGGAAAAAAGCATTGAACTCTGTTGCCTATTCTCCGACTACACTTCAGATAAAATTAAAACTACACAAGTCCATTTACTGGACATCTTGAAACAAAGAACAAAAGCTTAATCACATATCTAGACAGGGCAATTAAAGTCAAGACGACAGAAATCTAATTCTCTAAGCACATCCATGCATAATGACCACTATTGGAAATGTGGGCTATACTCAAAGGCCTCTGTGTCTGTATAGAATCTGTACTTTTTAATTATGAGACATTTCGCATAAAGAAGACCTGGGGCGGGGGGGGCCGGGGGAACCTCACAAACCATGAGAGGAGGCCTCTCCTTCTCCATAGGCTCTAAAACTGGTATGTTTCTAGCACCAGCTTGTAAGAAAGAAAACAGATGGTACTTTTCCACAAACTCACTGCAGAACTGCTCTCTGAAAAGGCATGTGGTGTGACGGAGAAAGCGTATGATGGGTTGTAGAACAGGGAAGACACCAGCTCTATCTCTTATCAAATATGTGACGTTGGACATATCACTTACCCTCTCTGAACCTTCTTTGGGGTAAAAATATCTACCTGCAATGGATTTTCATTTAACTGTCCAGTGAGATTTCCTATTAAAAAAAAAATTCAACTTAGGAAGGTTTTAGTTAAGTGTTCATCTTTTTTGTTTTTCCATCTCCATCAGGAATCCCCAAGTTTCAACGCAAGAAATTCTCTTTCTTAGTGGCTCTTGCAATGTGATCGCCCCGCTTCTTGGGCGAACCACGGTGTCTCTGCAAGCACACCTTACCCTGGAGGCCAAGAGAGCTCAGCAGCAAACACTCATATGGTTAGTCGTGGAATCTCACCTAGTCTGAGAACCGGGTGAGATAAACACAGGATCCCTCATATTTTAAAAGAGCGGGTTCCTTTTTACACTTTCAAATAGAAAAATTAGAATGATTTCTGGGTTAGTTCTGATCCTCTGAGAAGCAATCATCAAGACGGATTAAACTTGGAGGAAATTTATTATGAGAAAATGGCAAAGGACACCTCTGAACCTGGGGGAAGAAGAGAGACAAGGAAAGAAGGAAGGTTGGATGCAATCTAAGGAAAGCACATCTGGAACTTCAGGGGCTTCTCAAGCCAAGGGTGGCCATTAAAGGGGTGCTTGGCTCCCAGGATGAGGCTCAGTATGCCTGCCTCACTTGGCCTCAAGACAGATCTGAGAAGGAAATTCTCTAGGCTGCCACAGCTTCCTAATTAGGTGTCATTTTTTTCCAGTTGTAAACACAACCTTGAATTAAAACTTAGATGTTTCAAAAAGGAACACTTAGATATATAAAGCCAATCCCTAATTAATTATGTCTTTCTGTGAAGCAAGCTGCGCACAAAAGGAGTTTGTATGACATCGTACTTGCTCTATCCAGAGCCATTGTCACAGCTAGAGGACACCCTTTCATGGCTGAGCCAACACCCACTGCTGAGGATCCTATACCCTTGCCTTTCTCCAGATCTCTGATGCCAGGAGCCTTCCTCTCCAGCTGCCTTAGAGTGAGCTCCCTGTACCCTGAGCAGCCTCCTCCCAGCATGCCCTTGCTGCCATCCCATCTTCCTGAAGAGCTCAGAACACAGTGACTTAACTCCAAGGACAGAGGACTCATAAGGTGTATTAATTAATACTTACTGTTGAGACAAGTAAATCCCCAAAGCTCAGTGGTTCACACAATTGAAACTGGTTTTTTGTATATCCAACAATTCAGGCAGGTATGTCGCAGGCAGCCTTCAGCACCAGGAGTCAGGGACTCCGCTTGTCAACCCCTAGGGATTTGGAGACCTTCTCTTCCAGCCAGTGGACAGAAAAGTGTAGGAATTCCTGGGGGAGGTTGTCATGGGCCAAGACTGGATATGGAATCTGTCACTGTCACACATATTAGTTGACAAGAACAAGTTCCACGGCCATACCCAGCTGCAAGGAAGGCTGGGAAATGTCGTCTAGCTATGAGCGCCAGAGCAACAAGATTTGGTGGGCACCAATCTATCTCTGCTACGAAGGGTCCAGGGCTGGGTCCTGAGGGCTGGGGATTCAGGCTAACTGAGTTACTATCTATCTATGCAACCTTTTCTTTAAAAGATTTCTGAGATTTATTTCAGAACCTAAAAAAATCACAAGACTATAAACTGCTTGTGGTCCCAGCTTCAGGCAGTTAGTGAGTTTGCAAGATATTGATAAATATCTATGACAAAATGTGTTTTGAGTTATAAACAAACCTGGTGATAAACAGATTTCAGTAACCAGAGGGGAGGTGAGAAGGGATAATACAGGGAAAAGGGGGAAGGGTTGTCAGGAACATGTATAAAGGACCCACAGACAAAGCCAAAGGGGAGTAGGATCAAGGATGGGAAGTGGGGAGGACTTCCGGCCAAGATGGAGGCATAGGTAGACATACCGTGCCTCCTCACACACCAAAAGAGAAAAAACAACAATTTAAAAAACAAAAACAGCCAGAACTGACAGAAAATTGAACTGAGTGGAAGTCCGACAACCAAGGAGTTAAAGAAGACACGTTTATCCAGACAGGTAAGCGGGGCGGAGCCGGGCAGAGAGTGCGCGGCAAGAGGGCGGTTTGTGGAGTGGTACCCACAATGCTGCAGCTTCCCGGAGACGTCCTCGGCAGGCATGCCTGGCCAAAATGTGGCCAGTGCACTCGGTGAAACCCATAGCTGGCTGACCTGGACCCAGCAGGGCCAAGACTGGTGGACCAGGCGGTCCGTCATTCCTGCGCAGATAAACCAGGACAAAAAGCTGGGGAGCGGAGCAGAACCCACCATCGAGGGGAAATAAAGCCTCAAACCACCAATTGAAAACACCTGTGGGGGTTGAGGCACCAGCAGGAGGAACTCCCAGGCTCAGAGGAGAGTGGAGCAAAGGCCATTGTTTGCTCAGGCCCCGCCCCCACAGGCAGAGCCCCCTGGTGAACACCTAAGGCTCTGCCCCTTAAAGTAACAGGTGCACCAAGAAAAAAAAAAAATGGCCCAAATGAAAGAACAGATCAAAGCTCCAGAAAAAATACAACTAAGTGATGAAGAGATAGCCAACCTATCAGATGCACAGTTCAAAACACTGGTAATCAGGAAGCTCACAGGATTGGTTGAAATTTGGTTGCAATTAGAGGAACAAATGAAGGATACGCTAAAGGAAATGAGGGGAAATGTGCAGGGAACCAATAGGGATGAGAAGGAAACTGGGATTCAAATCAACGGAGTGGACCAGAAGGAAGAAAAAAACATTCAACCGGAAAAGAATGAAGAAATAAGAATTCAAAAAAATGAGGAGAGGCTTAGGAACCTCTAGGACATCTTTAAACATCCCAACACCTGAGTCATAGGGGTGCCAGAAGGAGAAGAGGAAGACCAAGGGATTGAAAACTTATTTGAACAAATAATGAAGGAGAACTTCCCCAAGCTGGTGAAGGAAATAGACTTCCAGGAATTCCAGGAAGCTCAGAGAGTCCCAAAGAAGTTGGACCCAAAGAGGAACACACCAAGACACATCATAATTACATTACCCAAGATTAAAAATAAGAAGAGAATCTTAGAAGCAGCAAGAAAAAAGGAGACAGTTACCTACAAAGAAATTCCCATAAGACTGTCAGCTGATTTCTCAAAAGAGAACTTGCAGGCAAGAAGGGGCTGGAGAGAAGTATACCAAGTCATGAAAGGCAAGGCCTACATCCAAGATTACTCTATCCGGCTAAACTCACATTTAGAATGGAAGGGCAGATAAAGTGTTTCTCGGATAAGGTCAAGTTCAGGGAGTTCATCATCACCCAGCCTTTATTATATGAAATGTTAAAGAGATTTATATAAGGCATGGAGGGATATCAACAGGGGAAGGGGAGAGAGAGGAAAAACTACAGGGAATAAGTAGCATAAGCGGTAGGTAGAAAACAGACAGGGGGAGGTTAAGAATAGTATAGGAAATGTGGAAGCCAAAGAACTTATGTGTATGACCTATGGACAAGAACTAAAGGGTGGGGAATGGGGGGCTGAGGCAGAGGGGAATTAAAGGCGGGAAATGAGACAACTGTATTAGCGTAATCAATAAAAGATATTTTTTAAAAAAAGAAAAAAAAGGATGGGAAGTGGGGATGGCTGGGGTGGGGGCGAGTGGTGGTGGGGAAATGAGACAACTGTGCTTGAACAACAAAAAAAATGTGAAAAAAAGAAAAAATCCATCTGTAAATGGGGAGTTAAGCATACATATGTGAGCATAAGTACTAAGCTGAATGTGAGTTTGGATATAAGGCAATTAGCAATGGGGTATAAGGTAATTGGCTCTCATCCTCCAACAAGCTTAAATTCTTATTATTGGGGTGAGTGCATTAGGGGCATATTCATATGTGACTATCTGTGATATGCAATCTTTTGTGAAGACCATTAAGTTGGTCTTTATTTCTGTGGTTTTGGGGGCAGTACAGACTGACTAAAAATACTGTCCTTCATTTACTTGCAGTGAAGCAACATGTTTTATGAGAGTAAAAGTTTTGGACTCCATTTATTGTATTATGGTGAAATTTTATTTTACATTCTTATACGGATGCAAATAGGCCATTTCAAACGTACACTTGGAGAGAATGCAAAGACTGCTGGCCATCTAGCCACTTAGCCCAGACAATGAACAATGGTATCTTTTTTTAAAGCTGTATCAGAGATTCCTCTTCCTTTGAAAATGATAAATAGCTCTTCATAATCTCCTAACAACAAAATCCTGCATTGCATTGTCCATTTTAGAGGACAGACGATATCGTGGGCTTACAAATTAAAGTCGGGAAATGTTAGGTCTGCTAAGAACTTGAACAATAGATTCCTGATTAGAGAGAATATGCACAAATTGCCTTCCAGATGCACTCTGCATTTATAAAATATTTCCATAACACAGACACGTGGACATAAATGATATCATGTTTGTCACATCTGCATTTCCCCCCACGAAATTGGATCAAAGATATCAGAGTAGAAAGAACTGTGACACAGGAGTCCAGAGACTTGGATTCTTGACTCAGGTCTGCACTTACTAGCTGTGTGACCTTTAATACGTCACCCAGCTGCTCTGGGCTTTTGTTCCGTCCTTTGTAAAACTGAGATTTGGGTTAAATGATTTTGTCCACCTTCAGGATTCTATATGATATTTTTAAAATTTCTGAGTTCCCATTTCCAAAAACAGAAAAATGTTTATAAAATGAACTACTCCTTTTTATCCCGGGATTGTTTTAAGGATCAAAAAAAAAGCATATGGAAAAGAGCTTTAAAAATTTCAAAATGCTATGCAAATATAAGTTGTTTCCATGAAAAATAATCACATTCATAATGTTCATCTTTTGCATGTTTACTTAGTCTGGACCCAGGGTAGATTCTGCATCATCAGAATCTTCTAGAGATCTTTTCAGTGGGCAGCCAGTAAAATATTCCCGAATGATCCATCCTTCATTCCTAGTATTTACCCCCAGTGTAATATCTGCCGACATGAGCAACTCACTTCTATTAAGTGAATGCAGAAATGATCTGTTAGCACCTCCGAGATTAGGTTATAAAAAGGAAGACTGAGGCTTCCATCTTGGTTCATCCGTCTCTCTCTCTCTCTCTCCCTCTCTGTCTCTCTTCCTCCCTCTCTCTCTCTCTCTCTCTCTCTCTCTCTCTCTTTCTCTCTCTCTCTCTCCCTCCCTCCAATTTACTGGGCATTCCCTTCCACATCTTATCAGGATCCCCCATTCTACCTGGCCTAGAAAGAGATTCCATCTCTTCTCCATTCAGAAGGAGGATGCTAGACAATCTTTTCCAGAATTTACTTTGCTCTCCAATGACAAAGTTCTGATCAATTTGCCAATCTTATTTCTAGGAAACCCTTTGGAATTCAAAAAATCTTTCCCTTTATCAGATACCTGACTCTTACCATTGAAAGCTGACTTCCCAGGCCCTGGTTTCTGAAGTATTGTTTTAAATTCTAACTCAGTCTCAATGGGTAGAAGATGTAGAAAAGCAAGAAATCTCAAAAATATAAAATAAATCATACAACATTTCAAAATGTTATCCCATGGAGTAGATTACATGAATGGCCACAGTTGTTCACCTCTCCCTGCATCTGTGCTCCTGTGCCATGTGACTTTGCAGCACCTCCCATTCTGAATCTGGGCTCAACCATGGGGTTTGCTTTGGCCAATGAGATGTAGCAAATGCAAAACCAAGAATAGGCTTTAAGGGGTTGCACTATTGGACCTGCTCACTCTTACCTTCTGTCGTTATCATGAGACTATGTGCACACTAGCCTCCTGGAAGCTGAAAGACACATGGGGCAGAGCCAAGTAACCCTAGTCTTGCCAGTCAAGCCCACTCAACATCAGCCAACAACCAACCAATGCCCCCACCACCAGCCAAAATCAGCAGAGCAGCCTAGCAGACTTGCCATTGATCACAGACCAGAGAGGAAGCCATGCTGAGATCAGCCAGGCTGAGACCACATTAGCCGACTCCTCAAATATCTAAGCAAAATAAATATGTACTATTGTCAATAGTCTGTTACATATTGCTAGAAAGATGGTAGAAAGTATTTTCCCCCAATGGGTATCATTGATAAGATTCAAAAAGGGACAAGATCATAAACAATTCTATCTAGATATCTAGATATCTTGATTCAGGTCCTTCCAATTTTTTCTAGGTAGATTTTAATTACTTCATGCAACTTTATTGCATATGAATACTTTTTTTGAAAATATGATTCTGATAGTGACATAATGTCATTGCCTGTGTGCACTGTAAGTTCTAGAATGTTCCAGTTATTGGACAACATAGGTGGCTTCATTACTGCATAATGATAAATGACATTGTAGTGACCATCCTTGTGAAGAAATTTGGTCTCACACTTTAATTATTTTTTAAGATAAATTCTCAACAGGGATGGATAGTATCAACAGATATGGACATTTCAACATACTTAATACATAAAATCAAGTAAACTTGCTTTCCAGAGAAGCTGCAGCAATTAGACAGGATGTTCAGTAGCAGAATAAGAGCTACATATCAATGTACTTTCACCCACACTGCATTTTTAACCTGTGCTAATCTGCCAGGCAAAATTACAGGCTGAAAGTCACTTTTTTTAGTTGATAGATGCAAATGCATTATAGTTTGGTTTGCTCATAAGATTAGCAAATTTGTTCCATTTGGAAATCCATAAAATTAGTCATTGGAAACTGAAAGTGACCTCAGAGAGCATACAGTACACCCACAGTGAAGTGATTTGCCCAGTATCATGTGATGCTTTATGGATGAATTAAGGACTAAAACCTGAGAATTTTCCTAATTCCCATCTCAGTGCTCCTCAGTAGAGATTTTTAGTAAAATAAATCCTACTTTAAAACCTGGAAAGAATGGAAAGATGGAGGAGACTTTTAAGTCTCTTTCGGTAAAGAAATTTTTCTCTCCTGGTTTTCATGCTCGGCAGCACTGTGGCACCAGGCTGGCATTCTGCCACCCAGCAGGTCCTCCATCATTACCTTCTGCCTCGGAAAGGGTCCTTCTGGAGGAGAGGAGTCCCAAAATGTGAATTTGTTTCAGAGTTAACCAGAGCAAAGTGTCCCGAGGAAGTTATTCCATTCTAATGATATCTCGAATGACAATCTAAAATCACCTGTAAATGACTCCACCCTGCTTTCCATTTGAATGATCTGTGGCTCACTGATGTTAAGAACACAAAGGTGAACATTCTGGAGTCTTTTATTAGAGGTAAAGAATTCTAAAGTACTCCAATAACTTTGCAAATGTAAAATCGGCCATGTTCAAAGAAATCTATCAACCAGAAACGTAGTTCTTGCTTTTAAATAAAGCTGCCTCTTTTGGTTGATTTAACCTTGCCCAAAGTGGATTTTTTCTTCATTATTAATATATATCATTTACATAAATTCAAAGTAGAGCAGTTTTAAGATCAAAACAGCTTTCCACCAAAGCCAGAGTTTGCAAAGTGCTAAATATTAATATATTTCACCCTCATGAATCTTGTGGGTAGGGGGACATGGCTGGATCATTTTGAAACTTCATAAAAACTTTATAATCATCAAATGTTGGGGGTTAGCCATGAGTAGGTGAAGGTTCAGTGACCCTCAAGATAAACTTTCTAAAGTTAGGCTTCTTTCCTGGTTAACCTCAGTCAAAGATTCTCTGGGCCATACAGTAAGTTTGAACTTTTGTGTGGCCTTTTTATTGGTATGTGTGTGTTTTAGCAAGCATCCTGGAATGGCAAATGCTTTTTTGTTGGTGGAACCATGTAGATTCAGAAAAAGCCATCTTCCATTGAGAAGACAATTGTTTTCTATAGAGACAAGAAACAAATGCCCATGACCCGGGTCACCTCGTCCCAGCAGGCTTTTGCTGCGGCTTCCTCTGAGCAAACACAACAAAGTCCGGAGCAGTCAATCCTGCCGCCCCACACTGGGCCCCTGCAGTTGTGCTCTGCTATTTACCCTTCCTATTAATCTGTCAATGTTCTAGTCAAACATGCAAAACAATATGGTGGGTGCATAGTTTGATTGGCCATTGCTAAGTAACTTGGGCCAAAGATGAAGAAATGGAACGTCCAACCAACAAAATGTGAGGCCCAATTTGATTGTTAGAAAATGTTCAACAAAACCAGTGCATTTCAGGGTGGCTGTGATTTAGCATCCCTCTCACCAGAAAAGAGTGGTCCCAATAAATGACATTCAGTTCTAGAATCTAAATTCAAGTCACGTGGCTGTTTCTACCATGTGGGGTAAGACAGTCTGGGCGCTTTGTAGAGGAAGGTGTTTGATATAAGATGACATCATCTGGTTAAAGAAGGGACTATTGGATTTGGTTGGGCACCTAGGTGAGCCCCTGGCTAACAACTAAAACATTCTTTGAACTAAAAAATCAGAGTCTTTGATTCAATGCTCCCTGAATGCTCAAATGTAAATCTCCTTAGTTCCAAAAATGTAATCTGAATGATCAAACATTCTGAGCAAATGTAGTAGCCTGTTTGCTCACTCCACTCTTCTCCTTTTCTGCTAGTGCAGATGAAGCCTCAGAATCCTTCTCAACACAAAGCTCTAGGTAGCCATTTCCAATCCACTGGGATTAGCACAAAAGGTGGAGCTCATTTGTCATTCCAGTCCTTGAGCCCTGGTCAAGTGAACAAATTCATCAGAATATAAGACACATAGGTGATCAACAGCTGCTCACAACACTCCCTGCTAGTGACACAGAGCACACATTTCTAGCAGGGAGTAGGTGACTGTTTGTGAATTTTGGAGGCCAGGAGTACAGCAATGTGAAAGAAAATATGGATATTAAAGTCAGCCTGACTTGGGATCAAATGTCCCCTCCCCATTTACTAGCTATTTAGTAGCTACATGACCTCTGACAAGTATTTTACGGATGTTTATTTCACCTGTAAATTGAAGAAAGTAGGACTGTATAATGCATGTCAGCACTTTTCAATGTATCTCCCTGTTCCATTTTCTCCGACTTCTCCACAGACCGCAGATAGCTTTAGGCTCAGCTTCTTGAATTTTCTTTTACCCAAAAGAGAAAGGAAACTTCTCTTCCCAGCTTGAATTCAAAAACTGAGAGACACCATTCTTTTTTTTTTATTTTATTGTTGTTCAATTACAGTTGTCCGCATTTACCCTCCCCCCACCCCACCCCAGGCAAACCCACCTCCCTCCCTTGCTTCCCCCCTCTCCCTTGGTTTTGTCCATGTGTCCTTTATAGCAGTTCCTGAATACCCTTGTCCCCCTTCTCCCCTTCCCCTTCCCCTCTGGTTACTGCCAGAATGTTCTAAACTTCAATGTCTCTGGTTCTATTTTGTTTCTATGGTTGTATTTTGCTTGCTTACCTCAGAAGCGTCTTGGCTGTGGCTGATCTAAATTTCCCAGTAGCTGATCTGGCCTTGGTGCCTTCTCTCCTGAGTCCTCATACGAAACTTTTTAACATTTCATATGGTAGAGGCTGCATGATGATGTACTCCTTGAACTTGACCTTATCTGAGAAGCACTTTATCTGCCCTTCCATTCTAAATGAAAGTTTTGCTGGATAGATTATTCTTGGTTGTAGTCCCTTGCTCTTCATGATTTGAAATATCTCTCTCCAGCCCCTTCTTGCTTGGAA
>PVJI01003510.1:0-122933 GCA_004026765.1 Micronycteris hirsuta
CCTTCCACCGACTACACCCGCCCACACCCAGGCACTTGCCCAGCCCAGAAGCCCCACTGGGGAGAGCCCTTCTCGGACCGCTGACAGCGCCAGCCCACCGCCCGCCCCTGGCTCCGCCTCTCCCCCTGACTCCACCCGCTTCGCAAACTCCGAGCGAGCCCTGGCACCTGTCAGGCCAAGGCCCGGCAGGTGCTTCTCCCCCCTCCCGCCCCGCGATGCCGCCACCACGCAGGGCTCCCTCCCCCGCAGCAAGGAGAACGCGCTCAGCTGGATGGAGGAAGCGGGGAATGGGGCGGGGGCGGAGAGGTCTCCGCTGCAGACGTTAAAAACTCAGTCACTCAAGTACGACCCCTTTCCAGTCCTGGATGCCGCCCTCCCTCCGCGAAAACACTGCGTCTCTATTAACCTTTCCATCACCTCCGCACCACGGGAAGGGCCCAAGGAGAAGTGGGCACCGCAACCCAGGGGAGGAGGAGAAGGATCGGCTGCCGACGCTGTGGGGGCTTAGGCTGTTCCAGAGACACCCCACAGTCCCCATGCGCCCACCCCCACTGCCCACAGGGGACAGAGAGGGACTCAGTGGGCGTTGAGGGCACAAGTACCAGAGATCTTAGGGGCACGAAGGGAGTACCCTCAGCCCCTCAGGACCACAGGGCAGGCGGCCATGGACCCCTCCCCCCAAGAAAGTCCTCCGCAGGGTCGGGGAGGCAGGAGGGGAAGACACCCGGAGGCTCCCTTACCTGATTTCCTCTTGGAACTGCCATAGTCCCTGAAAAAGAAGCAACAACAGATAGACATGGTTAGGGCTGGGCTGGGCTGGGCGGGGAAGCGGGGCTGCGGGCTGCGGCGGCAGGGCGCCCACGAGCGGGCTGCGGTGGGTCGTCTGCGCCGCTGCTCATGTGATCCCCGCTGCCGGCGAGCCGCGCGCTCTGCAGCCGCACGCACTGCGCGCAGCGCCGGCCCGCGGGTCCCCTGCCAGTCCGACCTCCCGGCACGATTCGCCCGCCCCGCCCCGCCCCGCCCGCCCGCCCGCCCGCCGGCCAGCACCCCCAACCCCGCCTGGCCCCGCCCCGGCTTGACCCTACAGGAGGGGCTCCACGGGCCACTGTGCCGTTTCCTAGGCACCTTTCCCTACCCTTGGCGGATGCGGAAGGAGGAGGCAGGTACACACGCACTTCTCAAATAGGGAAACTGAGGCTCTGGGGGTGGTTGCCAGAACCCAGGCCCTGCCCACCCTGGACGCCCGCTCCCCACCCCTGAAGGGCTTCCCCTCCCAGTTCTTGGCATTACTAGCTCATGCCCACTCAACCTTTAAGTCACAACTGAAATATTACCTCCTTAAGGTAAATTCCTCAGCATTTTCCCCCCTCTCCAAATTGGCCTCCAAGTAATTCAACATTTGTGGGACCCTTTGATTAAAGTCTGCCCCTGCCCTAGCCCCAAGCTCCCCGCTAGGAATTAACCCAGCCTCAGGATCAGGGCGTTTCCCAATCCTGTCTCCAGGTACCCTCTGGTGCTTGCTCCTGCTGTGGGCTCCTCCCCCCCTTCTCATTCATAATCCTCAGGGAAGCCTCACAGGTCCCTAACACGCTGGAGGTTCTGTTCAGTGCTCAGGAGCTGACTGGGTATCTGGAGACGAGAGGAAATGCCTTTCATTTCCCTTGGGGATCCAGAAAGTGCCCATTTCGGGCGTTGGTCAAAGCCAACAGGCCAGCGCGATTGGCCTGCTGCAAAGAGGGGACTCATGCAGAAAGGGACAGCAGGTTCAGGAGGAAGGTATCAGCCTCATGGAGACTCCCCAGGATTCCGACGCTGGCAGTCCGGGGATGGGCTGGTCTGGGCTTTGGAACTTGGGGTGAGCCCCAAGGTAACTCGCCCACACAGCGAAGGGCAAGGATGCTCCTAGAGCCCTGTGCTTCCCAAAGCCTGGGCTCAGAACTCAGCGGGTCAGAACGCTGGTGCTGAGGTCCAGGAACCTGCATTTCTGATATCGTCCCCCTACCCCGCTCTCCTGTTTGAGAACTCCCTTCTAATTCCAAATCCCATGCCTCTTTCAAACCCTCACATCCACACCAAGAGGGAGGTCCTATCGCCTCCATTTTGCAGACGAGGAAACAGGAGCTCAGCCACTGCCCAAGGTCACCCGACCTGGGGAAGGGCAGAGGTTTACGGGCCCACCCACAGGAATGAAAACTGCGGGGTGGATGGAGTAGAGGAAGATCTGTTGAATCTGTTGCTTCCAAAGGATTAGGAAGGTGGGAGGGTTCCCACGTGTCCCTTCATCTTGGGGTGGAAGGAAGATAGGGAGAGACTGTACCCCAGAGGGCCTGGCTGTGTCCCTGAAGCTCAGTGGCGGGGAGAATTCCCAGTGAGGAAGAGGAGGGTGTGGTATGGTGGCGATGTCCTGCCCCGCAGACTTGCCACTCCCAAGGAGGGAATTCATTTCTCCGGCTCTTTGCAGAGTGAGGCCCAGGGAAAGGCAGAGAGTGGATGGCAATGAAGAGCTGCCCCTCCCAGTAACCCCTCCCCATTTTCCCACTGGTCCTGCAGGAGAAGCCCTCTGGGCCCGGTATCACAATGGCCCACTGACCATCCCCTGGCTGCCAGCAGTCCAGACAGGAGATAACTTCCTCAGTGTGACAGCCACCTTCTCCCTGTTTGTGCAGCTGTGAGCTACCCAGGACTTTATTTGAGCTTGCCCACAGCCCTGGTTGGGGGTGGGGGCTTGCAGACAGGTCATTATCCAGTGATGAGGGGCCACACTGAGGCTCAGGAGTGGGAGAGGACATAATCCACCCGAGCTGAGTGCTTCCTCTGTGCCAGGACCCGGTCAGTGATTCTCAACCTGGTCATTCACAATGGGATCCTCTGGGGAGCCAGTGACAAATGCAGGCCCTCCCCGCCCCCGCCCTGCCCCGCCCCGACCTGTCTGCATCCCCACCAAGCACCAGCTGTGGGCTAGGAGGCTGGGCCAGTGTTGGCTGAGAACCTGGGACCCAGCACTGTTTCTGCCCCCTTTGCTACAACCCCGCCGTGTAGGCAAAGGTGGTACAGAGAGGCGTTCCGGCCCTAGCACCGCAGTCTCCATGAGACCCCAGCCACACTCAGAAACATTCATGCTCACCAGCTCCCCGTCAGCCTGTTCTTCAGCCAGGCCCTTCCCACCAAACACTTGGAGTCTGCTGCAGGTGGTGTGGCCCCTCATTTTGCAGGTGTTAAGAGCAAAACTTAGACAAGCTAGATAACGTGTTCAAGGTCTGGCAGTGAGCAGGTGAGGCTGGGATTGGGCACTGAGAACCTAGGCCCTGCTCTGGGGAGCGGGCAGTTCACGACATCCCAAATACTGCCAATCCCTGGAGCACTGGGTGCCGGGGGAGGGAGGGGGCCGCAGGTGCTGGGGCTTCTGAGAAGCACATGGAGTCGGTGGAGTGGAGGGTGAGTCCTAGCAGCGGGGCTGGGGATGAGGGGAGGGAATGGCAGGCACTTTTCCTTCCCAGCACCTGGCCTCCTGCCTCTCAGCCGTTTCTGGGTGGGTACCTTTTAGCAAAGCCACCTTTCCCATTTTTAGCTGCTGAATAGGCTGAGAAGCAGCTTAGGTATCCAGTGGCTGGGACTCCCCCATGCCTCACCTCCCTGGGCACAGGGGAAAGGGCAGGGCTCCCCGCCTTTGGCACGCCCACCTCCCACTGCCCTGCACTGGACGGCAAGTCCTCTTGTTCCCGAAGGAGTCAAGATCGCCCTCACTTCCCCTCCTTGCCCCAGTTCTTGCCCTGAGCTGACAGCCCCCACCCACCGATGAATCTGCTTGGGGTAGGTCACAGTCTAGCCTGCATCCGACCTGCTGCTGAATCACTATCTCCCACAGAGCCACAGAGCCACAGGAAGGAGAAGGGAGGGGAAGAGGGGAGGGAGGTGAGGGCTGGCGTCTCCCTCTAGTGCCGCCAGAAGTTAATGTAATTGAAAAGGCCTCCCAGGCGGTGTCCTCACTGTGTCCTCACATCAGGCCACTTGGCTTTCTCTGCAACTGGCCCAGAGGTGACAAAGACCACAGGCACAGTGATCAACCAGCGCAGGCAAACCAGAACGTGGGACTTTCAGGGCTCAAACTGGGAAAGTCACAGACAAACTGGGATAGCTGGTCACCCCATAGTCCACAGGTCTGCCCTGGCTAGAGAGGATGCAAGGATTTCTCCTACCCAGCACCATCTCTCCCCCATTTAAACGGGGACCCTGGCTGGTGTGGCTCAGTGGATCGAGTGCCAGCCTGTGAGCCAAAGGGTCGCTGGTTCGATTCCCAGTCAGGGCACATGCCTGGATTGCAGGCCAGGTCCCCAGTAGCGGGTACATGAGAGGCAAAAACGCATTGATGTTTCTCTCCCTCTCTTTCTCCCTCCCTTACCCTCTCTCTAAAAATAACTGAGGCCTCCTTCTACCCCACATGATATAAACAGTCCCTGTCTTGGCCCTTCTTCACTGGATGAGGTTCTGGGTGAAGTTCATAGGGCAGATTCTGGGAGCAGACAGACTCCAGGTCAACTCCCTGCTATCTGCTAGCTGAGCGGTCACCTTGAGCTGCTTGCTTCAGCTCTCGAGCCTCCACTTCTCTGTCTGTGGCACGAGGGCACGACCACACCGAGCCCTCAGCATCCGGGAGGAAGAAATGCACAGGCGCATAAAGGCGCCCGCACGCTGCCCGGCACAGCATACAACTTCTCTTTGCTGTTGTTCTCTCCTGGCTGGGCCTGGGCCCGCCTTAGCTGCCGCCCAAACGGCAGAGGCCTGCAGAGCCCCCCAAACAAACGGAAGGGGCTCCTTCCAACGGGCCTCGGCCCGATGCCGGCAGCACGGCGCCCAACAGGACCACCTCCTGCCTCCTCTTGGCAGTCTTGGGCTTTCACAGACACCAAAGCCACCTGGGTCTCTTCCGCCCAGGCCGCCCGCCCGGGTGGAGCCTGTCCCCACACACTGCCTGTGGGACCTGGCTCCTCCGGCAACGATCCCGTTTTCGGGGCGCCGCCGGCCTGTAGGCACTGGCTGCTCTGGGCTCTGACTGGGACGCCTTTAACCTCCCAAGGAGCGTCCAGCTCTCGGAGCCCCAGACCAAGAGGTACAAAGGATGCTGCGTTTTCATGTTAATGGCACCCAGAGGGTCAGCTTTCTTTTTCTTCTTGTTTTCCCCTTACATTTCTCTTGGTGAGATGGGACAGCCTAGAGAAGGGGCTGGTGTTGGAGAAAGCAAAGACGGAGAGGCTGGAAGGAGGGAGCAGGCAAGGCATTTACCAATGCGTCTGTGTTAGCCACCTGTGGTTGCTCACGCCTCCCCCCACTGCCCTCCCTTGAAAATTCCCTGCAGGCATCTGACCTCAGTGCTCTGAAGCAGGCAGAGGTGGTGTTAATCCATTTGACGGATGGGGAGACTGAGGTCCTGAGGGCGTAAGTGGCTTTGTGCAGGCTCACGAAGCTACATGGACAGTCCGGGCCCCGAGCGCTCCCCATGCTGAGGCCCCCAGGGGTTGGGCTGCAAGGTGAGGACAGACAAGCCGGGGAAAGGAGGCCACCATTCTGCTGGTCAGGGTTCCCGGAATGGGAGGCAAAGCCAGGAGGGGTGCTGAGGCAACGGAGAAAGTAGGAAGGGAAGTGCCACCTGGCTGGGCCAGCTCTGGGAAAAGCTGCGAAGCCCCATCAGGTGGAATTCTGGTGCGACAGGCCCTGCCCTCGGCTGCCTGCCACCCACCTCGCGTTCTTCTTGCTCCCACCGGAGTGTCCTGGCAGAGGAGGACATGCACACACGGCCTCCAGCCTGATGTTCCCGCCCTCCTGTCTGCTGGTTGACACTGGGCCCAGGACGCCCGTCTGCAGGGCCTGCTGCTGCAGGGACCCGCTTCAGAGGCTGGCTGCCTTGTGGGTGGCTCTGGGTGCCCTTGACAGCCAAGGGGTCTTGGGGACACGGGTGGTGACTGGAATATAGGCGCTGGGGGAGTTGTCAGGCCACCCTGGCCTGGGGCTCACATGGAGTCCTGAGGGACGCCATGGTGACTGCTGCCACCAATACGCACGTTTCCCACTCTGGCAGTGGGCCAGCCCCTGAAGGCCTGTGTGGGCGCGGGGGGGGGGGGGGGAAAGAGAGGTCATGCGTCCGGCCTGCAAGTCTGGGGTGGAGACAAAGAAACCAAAGTGCCGGCACAACGAGAAACGTTACACTCTGAGACATTCCAAGAGGCACAGGAGTGGTTACACTCCACGTGCAGAGCAAAGGTCCTGGGGCTGCAGGACATCCGAGGCAGCCCCCTGGGGGAGGGCTGGACCTAAGCCTGGAAGGGTCAGGGTGTGAGGCTCCATGGAGAGGGCAGGGAGCGCAAAGCTCCAGAAGCGGGAACAGGCAGCTCTAACCAGAGGGCGTGCGAGCAGAGGGACGGCCAGGCAACGGGCAGGACGGGGCGGGGACGGGAGGCACTTTGGTGTCCGGCTGTGAAGCCCAGAAGGTCTCACAGTCGGGAGTGAGGTCCGGGTGCAGAGAAGGAAGGTTTTTGTTGAGAGGCGAGGGAGACGGCCGGGGGGCATGGCGGGAGAGAGGCTGTGATGAGTCTGGCGATGAGGTCACCAGCCCCAGGGTCTGGGCCTGGCTCTGCCCCTCAATGGCTGGTGGACCTGGGCAGTCCCCTTCAAATGACAGGCTGCCGCCCATCAGTGAGTTCTGAAGTCAACTCAGTGCGTTCCAGCAAGAGTTTAAAAAAAAGAATAGACTCAATGATCAAGTCCACCATAGTAAGGTTAAATATTGTTTTTGCAAAATTTCTGTTTTCAGATGTCTACCCACCTGTCTGTCTGTCTGTCTGTAATGGGTTGTGGTGTGAAATTTCTTACTGTGGCAGAAAAGGTTTTAAAAACACTGACAAATTCCCGGAGCCTCAGTCTCCCCTTCTACCACAAGGCTACGCGGAGTGTCCTCGTGGGCAGTTAGTCCTGTGAAACCAGCACAGCGGACACTGGGCCAGTCTGAAGCCGGGTGGGGGGTCTGTGCAAAGGGTCGGCTTGGGTCTGGAGAATGTTGGGGGGGGGTTTCCACCCTGCGTAGCCCCCGGCCAGGTTTTGTTCTGACTTTTGGGAGCCTTTGCACAGAGTGATCTCGAGGGGCAGCAACCTCTAGGGAAGACGGGGTGGAGCCGGGGGAGGGGGGATGAATGCCGTGCTTTGCCCTCGTGCGTGCCCTGGTCCACACTGTGGCACTGAAGGCCCTTGTGTCCAACAAGAATCCGTCCATTCTCCTCCGGGGCCGTGTTTTCCAGGGTCCTGAGAATAGGCCCCATTGTGACCACGGGGACAGACCAGAGAGGCCGGAATTCCTGCCCCGGGTGCAAAAGCTGAATTCCTGGGGACGGGAGGGGTCTCATGTGCCCCCAGGCTGGGTCCGGAGAGGCTGATGCCATGGCTATTGCAGACCCCTGGCGTGGTGCTTATCTCCCGACCGCCCCCCAGGGTCGCTGCCATCGCTCCATCCGCAGAAAGTGCACAAAGCCTGGCCTGGCTGCCCATCTGCTCTCACTTGCCTCGCCATTCCGGGCAAAGACTCCGAGCGCGTCCCCATCCTGGGGACAGCTCTGCCGTGTCCAGGCCTCAGAGCTGAAGACTAAGAATGTGGGTGGAGCCCAGCATGCTTCCACTACGTACTGCTTTGTGACACAGGCAAGTTACTTAACCTCTCTGCGCCTTCAGCTGTGGAAGGGATGCAGACAGTTCCTACCTTTGTTGTCGGCATCACCAGGGATAAGTGCAAAGCTCTCAGAGCCACATCTGGCACCAGACGAAGAGCCCTGGCCAACCGCCTGGAGAGGGGCTAGGTTTGGAGTGTGGACAGCGGCCACACTATGGGAAGGGCTGACTGGCTCCCTCACGGCTGCGGGCTTTGTAGGACCCTGGCTCTGTCGCCGGGGTGCCCGCTGAGCACCCTGGGTTCCCACCTGCCTGTGCCCCAAGGAGCCCCACCCGGATGCCGACCACAGGTGTCCATGGGAGAATGGGGGCGGGGGCGCACCAAGCCGGTTTCCTAGGTGGGAAAGGAAGCCGCTTGGCCCGCTGGCCACAGAGCACTGTGAGCTGCCCACAGGCTGTCCGAGCGCCTGCTCGCTACTCTGCCAGGCTGCTCCTGGCCACAGGGCTCCCTGGACTTCTGGGGATGGCAGGCCAGATCTGGAAACCCACGGACAGCGCAGCGACAAAATATGGTGTTAAGGCTCAACTATGAAGTCCCTGGAGAGAAGGGCAAGGAGGGTCTTCCATGTTCGGAGGCCTTCCCTGTCTCTCGCCAAGTCCATCTGTCCATCCACCCACCTATCCCCCCACCCACCTCTCCATGTCTTAGCAGAGAGGTGCTGTAGACCCAGCCTCGAGTCTGAGCAGGAGCGTGATGGCAAAGCCAGTTCTGCCCTCACAGAGCACGTGACTGGCTGAAGAGACGAGATACACACCCAGGAAAAGAAACCACGGAAGTCACTTTGTGATGAGGTGGCCCTCGGCCTGGTCAAAATGGCAGCCTGTATACGAGCTGCCAGGATAGGGAGGACAGAGTGGTCTGGGAGGGCTGCCTGGAAGAGGGGGCGCTGCAGCCATGCTGGAAAGATGAGGATTGAGAAAGAGTGGAGGCAGAAGGCATTTCAGAGTGGAAGGAATAATGTGAGCAAAGGGGTGAGGGCAGGAATGCATGTGGGAGAGTGTGTGTGTGTGTGTGTGTGTGTGTGTGTGTGTGTGTGTGTGTAGACAGACAGACAGACAGACAGACCAGAGAGACACCAGCGCCCCACTGTTGAGCAGACCTCCAGGTTGCTTGTTGGCTGTGGCTCCTCACACCCCAGCCCTGGACTAATTCTGAGCTGGGTTTGGGGAGCTGGGGAGCCGGGAGCCTGGGCCAAGAGCTCCCTGCTTCCCGAGCAGGCCCAGGAGCGCATCCAAGGCCCAGCTGTGTTGCTCCTGCCTCTGCCTCCGTGGGAAAGGGTGCTCGGAACCGACCCCACACTTCTGGCACCGAGCCCTCCTGCACTGCCTGGGAGGCCTGGGCTCCTGGAGTGCACGTGGGCGCCCCCTGCAGGGAGAGAGCCCCGCATCTCCCACACCCTCCTGAGCTGTACATCACAGTTGCACAAGCACTGAGCGCCCAGGGGTGCCAGGCCTGTGACACCTGATTGTCTCTGAGGCAGGTGCTCTAGGGCCGTTTTACCACAGCAGCTCCGACTGGTTAGGCAACTTGCCTGGTGCCAGCCACAGGGCTGCAAAGTCAGGGTCGTTTGCCTGTGCGTACAGCCACCACCTGCACCTTTCCGCCCTCTCTAGTATTGTGCTGCCTTCCCACGAGGGGCACCTCCTTCAGGAAGTCCACTCTGGTTTTGACACCCAATGGCACAGAGTGTCCCAATTCTGCCCCCAGTACCTCGTGATGCCCTACCTGGAGCTGCCCAATAGAATTCTCTGCAATCATCCATGAAAATGACCTCTGTCTGCACTGCCGAGTACGGTGGCCACCAGCCACTGTGGCTGTTGGGCACTTGACATGTGGCTAGTGTGACTCGAGAACTGAGTTTTTAATCCTCTTTCACTGTAATTAAAATTTCAATGTAAACAGCTGCAGTGTATTGGCTAGTGCACTGGACAGCGCAGCCTTGACCAGCGGTCCGACTGGGCACCCGCAGGAGGAGGTGTGTTTGGCTCCTGGGGGAATGTGTGTATGTAGCTGCCTGGGTCCACATCCCAGCTCTGCCAGGCAGATTGCTTGGGGTCTCTGCCTTCCTGTCCACTCTGTAAAGAGGAGAGGCCAACGGGACCCATCTGATCAGGATGATGGATAAAACAGGTTAACACAGCGGATCGAGTACCTGGTGCCCGCCCAGTGAGGCTGGATAAACGTGACCGAATGCTCTGAGTTTCCGCTCCCACCTGCCGTCACAGAACTCTGCTGAAGGCCTAACGCAGTGCTGGTGGGTGGGGGGCGTGGGGTGGGGGGGGCCGGTGCTCTCTCTGGAGGAGCCAAGATTTGTAGGTGATATGAACCACCTGGGACAAACCAGGCAAGGCCGGGGTCGGGGGCTGCCAGAGGGGGAGCCTGGGAAGGAGGTGGGGAAACTGGCTCAGTTGGCCCCACCGGGGTGGGGCAAGCTTGGGTTGTCTATTTAAAGAGGAAGAAACCCAGACTCAGAGGGGAAAAGCCACATACCTAGACCCAATGGCTGGGGAATGGCAGAGCTGGGGGTGGCAGGACTGCGGGATTCAATGCCATCGGAATGACAGTTCTTCCTTCCACAGTCCCCAGGGATTCCCACTGCTGCCGAGCTGCCAGGCTGCCCTGGATTCCCTTCACTGCTGGACCAGTGGTCAACGTAACGAGGGGCAGGTGGCCGCCCTATTTTGCTGTGGACACTGAAGTGCAGGACCATGGGGCTCTCTGCCCACAGCAGTGGGCCCAGGGAACCCATGGTGCTTCTGGGCCAGCCTGGGCCCAGGGAGTGCCGGGAACTTGCCAAGGGTCTGCCCAGGACAGAGGGTCTAATGAGGAATTGGGAACAACACCTCACTGGGCCAGCCGGTGTGGGGGTACGAGATCTGGGCGGCCAGCGGCCCTCTCTGCACCTCGGGGTCCCCGAATGAGAAGATGAGGCACTGCCCTGGACCCTGCCTGACTTCCGCACAGGGGCCTGCAGCTCCAGCCCTCGGATAGGCCTGTGCCCCTCTCGCTGAGGGAGGGGCCACCTGGAGCCCTGGGTGATGGCTTCCTGCCCCAGCCCTCCTCCCCCAGCCTCCCCATCTGCATGGGGCCTGCTCTGTCTCCTCGGGGTCAGCTGGCTCTAATGACAGCCAAGTCGGGAATGCACCGGGACGCCCATTACAGGTCCCAGAGGGCCAGCCCTGGGTCACCACTGCTTCCACCTTCCACCACGTAGTGAAAGCCAAGCCTCTGCCACCAAGAAGTCCCCTGAAGCCCTGGAGCAGGCATGAGCCCTTGAACCCCAGAGCATGGTGGGAAATGAAGACAAGGGTGGGATGGCGGGGAGAGTGGGCCCAGCGTTGGTGGGAGCCACCACTGAGAAGCCCCTCCCGCCGAGTGACCCTTCTTTCCCAAAGGGTGTTGTGCTGCTGCTGTTGCCATTGCGATGGTCACTGTCATCACTGATGCTATAAGTGACAAGAGTGGCGTGTTTCTGAAGCAGTTACACGACACAGGTACCAAGCCACCCATGACACACTGGCTCACTTTATCCTCACAACACTCCTACATGGCAGGTTCTCTCATTTTCCCCATGTTACAGGACAGAAAGGACCAGAGAGGGCATGTAACTTGCCCAAAGTAGCACAGCTTGTGAGTGAAAGAGACAGGATCTGAGCCCAAGCTGCCTTAGTCTAGCACTCAAATCATTCACCACCTTGTGGCTTATAAAGACACTTGTGAAATCCTGACCGATAAGCTAGAGTAGGAGTAGGCAGGGCAGAGAAAGGAACAGGGAAGGCAGAGACTGGGGGCTAGAGACACCAGAACAGCACCACCCAGTTCTAGACACTTTCTTAGGGAGGCCACAGCGTGAGCTCTGGTGTGAGCGAGCACCGCTGCCAGGCAGGCAAAGCCGGCTGTGACCTGCGGTGGTATCCGTGGCCACACGGTCAGACAGGTGGTGCTGTCTGGTTCTAACGTGCCCCCACCCGCCCCCGTCCGGAGCTGACGGTTTCCTGGGCTGCCTCTCGGAGGCTCTGCCTGGAAGTGCAGTGTGGCGGGGTCTGTAGCCCAGGATGGCCGGGCTTCCCCACCACAGCTTCTAGTCTCCGGAGAGGCTGTTTCTCTCAGCAGAGTTTCTGTAAGCTCTGGGGACAGTGATGCTGGTGGCTGCTGTCCTGGGCTCAGGCACAGCCCCTTTGACTTCCTCTGCTTCCCCATTTCGGCTGCCAGCACCCCCAAACCCCGCCTAGAGCAGCACCCTGTCCCCTCACTTGGTAGCTTTGACCACGACTATCAGGACGTGGCTGTCTCTTCCCCTCCGCTCCAGGTCCCATGAGGCAGGAGCTGTGCATCTCCCCAGGCCTCGCACACGGCTGGGCACAGTCGGTGTTTGCTGAATGAATGCGCGAGTGCATTCCAGGGGGCCTGGCCAGAACAGCGGTGTTGCTGTCCTCAGCTGTCCTCCAGGCAGACCCTGGGTCTCTGCCTGCCTTCCTTTCCCCCGAGAAACGCTCAGTGGAAGTGTCACTTCCTCTGGGGGTCTTCCCTGATCCTTACAGAGGGGACGGCAAGAACGGATGTCAGTTTCTGTGCAACACGAAAGGGCCGAGCAGTCTCCGATGACACGGGGCACATCCTGTCCATCTGTGAGGATGGCCTTGGTCTCTGCGCTCCGTCCTCTGTGACATCACCCAGAGCTGCCAGGAAACTGCTGCGGCACCAGAGGGACGCTGCCTGCTCTTGCTGACATCCTGTGTGACAGCTTCACGTGCATCTGTCCTCCCCCAACGGGGCGACAAGGTCTCACGGCTTCCCTCGTCTCCCCCGCGGCCCGAGTGTGAGAACAAGGGCACGTGTGCACGCAGGAAGTGCCGCCTGCCTACTTCATAGATGTCATCTCAGTTCTCCTGACCACCCCAAGAACGGGGTGCTATCATCACACCCACTTCCAGATGAGGAAACTGAGACAGAGAGCTGAGTCACTCGTCAGTGGCAGAGCTGAGAGTTGAACCTGGTGCTGCCTGACTCCTCTAGGTCCTTGCTTAGAACCTTCATGACCTCCCCTGTCTTTCCTGGCCTTCCCACCCCGCAGACCTCCAAACAAACACACCCCCTGCGCCTGCCCGCCCACCTCTGCGCAGAAGCCCTCAAGCATGCACTCACAAGCACCCCTCAGCCCAGCCGCACCCCCGCCCCAGTCTCGAAGTCTCCCTCACTACCCAAGTCCAGGTGGAGATTTGTGCCCCGCCCCCGGCAGTCTTCCCTGCACAGCCCCAGCCCCCAGGGGCCTCCCTCCCTCCGCAAGGCTCCCCTGCACTCCCGTCTGAGCGTCTCCATGGGGCCCGTTTAACCACCTGTCCCTGGTGCATAGGTCAGTCCCGCCCTCCTGGGAAGAGGACCACAGAGGACCAGCCCCTCGGGCAGGCCTTTCTGGGAGCTTCAGCCAAGGCTGGCACCAGCCTGACGCAGACCTGCATAGTCCAGTCTCCTCATTCATGGCAGAAACTCGGGTCTCAGGGACAACGCGCCTCAGCCCCGGAGCTCCCAGGCTGGGCCGGACCTTTCCTGCCACTGCCAGGCTCTGCCCTGACCCTCTGCTGACTCTGCCTGTCAACAGCCTGTACTGAGCACCTGTTATGTGTCAGGCCCTGGGGTCACAGGGTTGAGTAAAACAAGACTCATCCCCTGCGGGGGGGGGCGGGGGGTAAGTAATGAACAGAAGCAAGTTGACAAACTGGGTTAAGAGCTGTGAGGAAAAAGAAAAGGTTGCAGAGATGATGAAAGAAGGGAGGTCTCTCCACAGACAGGATTAAAGGGCCGGGCTGGGCAGAGGGAGGGGGTGGGGGGCACAGGCTGTTCGGAAAGCCCCTGTGGAGATGGACTGCAGGAGGGGAAGGGGGAGCAGAAGAGCTACGGGAAGAAATAGCAGTGGGTGCGTAAGTGCCCCAGCTGCACCCGTGGGTGGGACGGCCCTGCGGCCCAGAGCTCTTCACTGGCCCCTAGCTTCCGTGCGGGACGAAGCCGCGGAACCTGGCTGACAACGCACCCCTTCGGCTGCCCTTCCTCCCCTGCCTTCCGTTAGTCGCTCACTGGTGTCCCCTCCCAAGTAAACTGCTGGGTCTCAGATCTTCATCCCTAGGTCGGCTTCTGGAGGATTCCAAGCTGAGACACCCCCTTCCCCTGTCTCCAGCCCACAACAGTCTTCGCAGCCCACAGGACCCAGCACAGTGCCCACCGCACAGCGGGAGCTTCCCCCACAGGCAGGGTGTGGGCCGTGTGGGAGCGACCCTGTCCTCTGGCTCCCGAGGCAGCTGCCTGCAGCGTGACAGGTTTCCCTCCACCTCTCTGGCCAGGTGAGACAGGCTCACAGGTGCCCTCTCCCGCTTGGGGTGAGGACGGGGCACTCCCAGGTACATGTTAACCTTTCATGCTCTGGCTTGGCAAGTGCGGCCTGACCACAGCCCAGCCCCTGCTTCCCTGGCCACTCAGAGCAGCGGCCCCGCCTCCCCGTCCGTCAGCCAGGCCCCTGTTCAAGTCTCCACAAGGCTTCAACTCTCCCTTCCATGCACCCGCGTTCGGGATGCTCCAGCCTCGGGGATACTCTGGAAATCCTCTGGGACGGTTTCCAAAAACCGGAAAGAGCCCTGGATTTTGAGTCAAAAAACCTGGTGCCAGCCCAGTATTCTGGGTAACCTCAGGCAAATCATGTCCCTGCTCTGGGCTGCAGGACCCGTAAGTGCAAGTCAAGGGCTGGGCTGGAGGACACCTCCTACCCCAGCTCCAGGCCCTGCCAAGCCATGCTGCCGCCAGGTGAGTGTTGTGTGGGTGTGGCCGCCGGCTGTCCCGCCTGCACAGATTAGCCCGTCCACAACGGCAACACTAATAACAGGCCCAGTTGATTACGAGCGCGTGCCCGGCAGCGTGCCAGGTACCCAGCCAGCTTTACAGATAAAATGGGCTCCCACCCTGCCTGCACTGCCTGGGTTCTAGCCGTCTCTGCCACGTAATCGCCTTTGCAAGTCACGTGACACCTCTGTGCCTGGGTGGCTTTATCTGTAAACTGGGGGAAAGAACTGTATCCACCTTACGGATGGAAGCAAAAAGTTCAATGAGCTACAACGCGAAAATTGCTTCCTGCTAAACACCTGGGCTGCCTGGAACTCGCCAGGACAGCCAGTCAGGCATCCTGTGGCCTGGGCCCCAGGGACGCTGCTTGCACCCACTGGCCTTTTGAGACGCTCAGTGGAAAGTGAGCTCTGATGTTGGTGTAGCCAACCTGTACCAGTGCTTCCTGGGGAGGCGATAGAGTTCAAGGCGGGCACCCAGTGGGCTACTGGAATCAACAGGTAAGGAAGTGCCCGCTGAAATGGGTCCCCTCATCCCTCCGCCCTGGGGCCCCACTGGACGGCCCATCCGCCTTGGAGCTGCATGGAGAAGGCCGGGCAGGCCCGGCGCCTGGGCTACTAGTCCGTGTGTGCGGAGGTCGAGCAGCTAGCGCTACCAGGAGGCCTGGAGATCAGAGCTGCCCGCGGGTGGGGACAGAATTCAGTCCCAGGAGCACACATTCCCCTCCCCACAGGAGCAGGCGGAAGGGGTGCCAGCGGGGCCCTTGAACCCTGGAGTGTGGGGAGATCAAACACCTCCCTCTGGGGTCTTCTTAGGGTGACGGCGAATTTCTAACGTTAGACTGTGGTGGTGGCTGCACAACTCTGAAGGTTTATTAATAATCACTGGATTAATTGTACATTTCACATGTGAATGTTGTATTGTAAACCATACCTCGATAGGGCTGTGTGAAAGGAAAATCTCTCTCCGGCCCCAGTATGGGGCCAGGCCTTGTCCAACCAACCTCTGGAAGCAAGCGTTGGAGGCTGGGGGTGGGGGTGGGGATTCCCCACATGACGAATGGGCCATGTGTTGGGGTGGAGGACTTAGAGGCTTGGTCTTGGGCTGGGGTCACAGCTGGACCCAAGGCCAAGGTCAGGCCTCAGTCTGGTTAGGGGAAGGGAGACTGTTTTGGGGGTGCTTCCAGAGCCAGCTTCATTGTGCCTGTCCTGTCAGGGAAGTCAGGCAGCACCCCACCCCCACCTCCCGAGAAGTCTGACCCCAAAGTGCGTGGGAGCTCCTGAGGCTGGGGGAGGGGTCTCAGTGAGTGCACCCTGAACTGGCCCTGGGCCTTGCACATTCTCAGGGGCGTGGGCTGGCGAGAACCCTGAATTCCCCTTAAAGAGATCCCCAAATGTGGAGAGTGCCGTTAACTATATCTTTAGCTGCCCCCCACCCGTGCTTTGACCACAGACACCAGGGGGCCCCGGGTTCCACTTTGCAACTGGGAGCTGGTCCGCCTGGCACTGGGCCCCGTGCTTTTCATCACAGCCCAGCGGTGGCGTGGACTTGGAGTTGGGAGAGGCTGAATCTACCCTCCGCCTCTTACTAGCCAAAAGGTAAGCCAACCAATCTGAGCCCAGGGTTCCTCCGCTGCAGAAAGGAGGCATGAACCTCACAGGACGGTACTGATGGTCGAACAAGACACATCATGCTCGAGGGTCCAGCACAGCGTCTGGCAGTATCGATGGAGTCAGCAGGTGGCACCCGCCAGGACGCCGGTGGCTGTAATATTCAATGCTGCCACAAGGTGGAGCCATAAACACAAATACCATGAACTAAGGACCTCGAAGTGAAAAAGTGGTGCATGAACTCCAGTCAACGTTAGCACACAACTCATAGGGTCATACAAACTCTAGAATGCTAGTCTCTTCCACATCCTGCAGTTGCTATGAATGTCTGACATTCCTACAGCCATCAGCCCCCCACTCCAGGTCCCGGTGCTCGGGCCATTGCAATAGTCAGAGGGTTCTGATAGATTCACAGAATTTCAAAGCCAGCAGGGACCCCAGAGATACCCCAAAATCTTTCCCCTCAGCGATGCTGAAGGGTAGAAAGGGTTAATGGCTGTTCCCGGCTAGACAATGGATGCCCCAGGCCCCTTCCTTTTGGCCCAGCCAAAGCCAATACTCTCCCTCTCCCGGAAGACAGTTTCTTTCAATCCCTGACACTGCCCCAGGCCCAGGGACTCTCTCTAACCTCTTTAGGGGGCTGGCTTTCAGCGCACTCTCGGTGTGAGGGACGCCTCCTCAGGGAAGCCTCCCTGACCCCCTGGCCAGGCTGGCCTGCTGCTGTGGGTCTCCATTGGCTCAGCAGCTGCTATGAGGCCCCTATTACAGGTGAAGAAACTGAGGCCTAGGACGTTGAGATATTTTTCAGGCCGCACAGCAGGTGGGGGAGGAGCCAGGGTGCCAGCCAGGCCCCGTCTGTGCTGTCTGTCTCCCCACGGACCACGGCCCCCCACAGGCAGGGCTGAGCCATGCCCACTTGTGTGGGTCCCACGCCTGACACTGAGAACATGCCTCTCGCACTGAGGAGATGATCAAAAGTGGGTGAAGGCCTCCTCCTGGAAGCCCACAGAGGCAGCCCTGGTCCGGGAGGCCAAAGCCTTGGGTTTGAGATTTAGCTCTGCCATGGAGCATGCGTGGATGAGTGGCAAACCAGAGGACTGGTTACCATGGAGGGGTGGTGATTACAGGGAGGGAGAACTAAGGTTCCCCTTGCATGTGACAAAACCACAAAGCCAGCTTCAGGGGTTCTTAGGGGGCTCAACCCTCCAGCTGGCACCTCCAAGGGGTACTGTGGTCCTGGGAGCAAGGGAGTGGGCATGCAGGGCCTTGGGAACCTGCATACCAGGGCCATCTTCCCAGGGCTGAGGAGACACAGAAACAGAAGCACAAGCCTGAGGAAGTAATGGGGACCCAGCTCATGCCCACACCCCTGCCCCAGGCTACTGTTCCCCTCCCTCCCACCGCTGCTTGAGGGAGCTGAAGATCCCATGCCAGCCCTGAACACAGTGCAACCCTCTCTCTCCAGCGGTGGCCCTTCCGAGACTTCGCTCTAAGAGCTGGGGCCGGGCAGGTGGATTAGAGTCAGCCCCCGCTGCAGCTTGCTCACCCAGCACCACAGCCAGGCCCTCAGAAGTCCTTGTTCCCTGCAGCCGACGCCCCTTTCAGGGGGGTTGGACATGACTTCCTGTGGGCAATTCCTCCCACCTGCCCACCCAGGTTAAAGGGGGCCGTGGCAGTGGCTGGGCAGGGTCTATTTACACGAAGTCCGGTGCCGTGCTGGCCCCCAGCCCCTCGTCGACCCAAGTCCCTGTGTCCAGCTGGCTCTCTCGCCCATCAGCATAGAGGCTATTTGTACAGCTGCCAGTGGCAGAGGGGCTGGAATAACAGTGTGGGCCACGTCCAGGATGGGTGGTGGCCGGGACTGTGGGGTGTGGACAGCCATCTAACCAGGACGCAGCCAAGCATGGGGTGGGGGTAGGGACGTGAATGCCCTGC
The DNA here is from genome assembly GCA_004026765.1 of Micronycteris hirsuta. NCBI lineage: Eukaryota > Metazoa > Chordata > Mammalia > Chiroptera > Phyllostomidae > Micronycteris > Micronycteris hirsuta. Next base: position 18,085 of record PVJI01003510.1, read on the forward strand.
AGCTCCCCAAAGCCACTGGGGTGCCTAGTGGTGGAGGGCCAGCCTCGCCCCACAGTCCACACCAGCCCTGGTGAGAAATCCAACCCTGGTGAGAACTCTCAGAGCCGAGAGGGGCTCAGGGTGGTTCAGCCCAGCTCCCATCTTCAGCGGGACCCAGTTCCACCCATCTGTCTTTTCTGAGTGGCCACTCTGTGCCCAGGCCTGGGCCGGTGGAGGACAGCATCTGCAAGGGCCAGGTGCTGTGAGGCATTGGTAAGCATTAGTGCCCCAGGAACTCATGGCTATCCTGCCACATCAGTCAGCCACTCGGTACTGTGGGCCCCATTCACGGAGGGGAAACTGGGACTGGAAGGGGTGACGTGATTCAAAGCCACCAGCAGAGCTGGGTGTTCTGACGGCTGTCTCTGAAGTCAGTTAAACTCAACTCAAAATTTTGACCAGGTGGTGTCGAGCCTTGGGTTCATCAGCCCACGCCATCCCTGGCACACAGTGGGTGCTCAGTGCAGGAGGTCACAGCAGACACTCTCTCCAGTGCTCCTCCTAGGACCTTCCATTTGCCTCCCGGGGAAGAGGAGGGAAGAACAGCAGGGTCACCTGGTTCTGCCCCTGTTTTGTGCCCTGCACCTCATCTGTTTCTCTCTCCTCGGCTCCGGGCAGGCAGGGGGACTCACAGAGAAGGGGAGGCTCCGCCAGCAACCCAGGGTCACCTGCTGTCTGCAGGGCGGCCTGGGTCCTGAGATCTGGAGTCAGATTCCCAAGCAGGCCTGACTTGGAATCTGGCCAGATCAAGGATGTGGGGTTCCTGGAGGAGCCCCCCAAAATCCTCAGGGCCATCCTGGCTGCACTGCCACCCCCCTCCGTCTTCCTGTTGGGTCTCGAGGCAGGACTCTGCTTCCCACCCGGGAGGGCAGCCACAGCCTCGATCCCCCTCTGAAATAGAAACGGGGAGGCGGCTGGGGAGCCCTTGCAGAGGAATGCCTTTCCTTGGCTCTGACCTTGTGCCCATGCCGGGCCCAGAGCAGCTGCCTGCTCTTTACCCTGGTGCCGGTCCTGCAAGCCTCGTTCAGCGCCCTCCATGTCGGTTCCCGGGCCACCTCAACGAGCCCCTGGCCCAGACCCAAACCCGGGGCCCTCCCCTAGTCAGGCACCACAGGCTCCATCTCGTTCTTGTTGGCCTGCCCAGGTGTCCTACGGATGCAGCAGGTAGCAGGGGTGTTGGGGGAGGACCCCTGGGGCGGATGGAAGGCAGTTCTCTGGGCAGACTGGGGCAGGGACAGCTCCGATCTGGCTGTGGGCCCGCTGCCTCTCACTGCAGGTCCCTCGAACATTGGACCATTGTTCTAGGCCACAAGAGGGTGGCTCTGTGGCCCTGGGGCTGAAGAACAAAAACCTGTTTAGCAAGGCTCTGCTCCACCCATGCAATTTCAAAAATTTCACCAGGATCCCGACTGGCTTCAGTGGGGAGAAGTGAGCTGAGGAGACAGGCCCGGGCCCAGAGCTGGGAGGGGGTGGCAGGGAGCAGGAGGACTCAGCCCATCCCATGAGCCCACCAGGTGCCAGTGGCGCAGGTGTGCCCGAGGACAGGCAGCAGGTCGACAAGCGGGATGCCCACCACGTGACCAGAGGGAGGCACACCAGCCCACCCTGGCCTCGGTTTTCCCCTCGGCGATGCAGGACGCCAAATGCACGTGTCTGCGCAACTGGGGTGGCTCAGTGGGTTGAGTGCCGGCCTGCAAACCGACTCCCAGTCAGGGCACATGCCTGGGCTGTGGGCGTGTGAGAGGCAGCCGAGAGACGTTTCTCCCTTCCTTCTCCTCTCTAAAAAATAAACGAAATCTCTGCCACGGTTGGCAGAGAGCCAACAATGGTTGGGCCTCAGAAGGAGGCTGTAGCCCCCACCCTGTGGCTACGAGGAGCAGATGCAGGGGTGGGCAGGGGGGTGAGGGGACCTCACGCTGCTGTGCCCTTCGCTCGGGACTGCCACGATGGGGACAGCAAGCCCTGGCCTGGGCAGTGCTGACTACATCCCAGGTCTGTTCAGGCATGTGCGCTGATTCCCACTCTACAGGTAAGAAAGCTGAGGCACAGAGAGGGGAGGGGCAGCACTAGTCTCTAAATCCAGACCACCTAACCCCAGAGGGGTCAACAGTGCTCTTCACTCTGGTCCCTCAACAGAGGCCAGGCACCAAGCCCCGGGGGTACAGAAATGTGGGCCCCCACACAGACCACTGCGTATGGCCAGTGCCACTCCTGAGGCAGCTAGGCGGGGGCTTTAGGGAGGGCTTTCTGGAAAAGCCTGAGGCTGAGTAGGGTTCCATCCCGGGATGGGTGGGGAGAGGGGACAGGAGAGGAGAGAGCCCCGGGTGGAGGGAACGGCAGGGCATGGGCTTGGAGGCTGGGACAGCAGGTGGCACTCCTGTGACAGGCATCCAAGAATGAGAAGGTGGCTCGTGGGCCAAGGGGCTGGAGAGATGGAAAGGTGGGTTCCAGGTCCTGGGGGCTTCCTGGGTCTGGGCCTGCCCCAGTGGCCAGACCTCTCTCCAAGAAGAATGTGCATTACCCAGGGGACTGGGGACATTGTTTCAGTGGGATGTGGCTTTAAACTTGAATGAGAAGAGCATTTGCTGGGTCATTGGTTGGCCAGCCTGGGCCTGCCTTAGCTGCAGGATGCCCCGTGGCAATCGGAGCAGGGGAGCCCGCTGCTCGGGAGCTATTGGGCCTGTGGAAGCCGGGCCAGGCAATGCCTGGCTCCCGGCCCAGCGGCCCAGCAAGCGGCGCTCAGGCGCGCCAACACTGAAAAGCCAGGGAGAGCTGAGACTGCCCGTGCGGCCCCAGGACACTGCTGGGCAGACCATGTGCACAGCTGGGGGCCCCCTCGGGGTGCTGCAGGGGTGCCGGAGCAGGGCTGCCACAGTCCAGGCTGATCGGTCAGAGTTCATGCCTTGTTCTGCACTGAGTTCCCTCCAGTTCCAGGGTGTGTCTGTCTGCCTCCTCCGGGACTTGGTGACTGGGGCTCTCCCTACACTAAGCCAGCGACACAGCAGCCCCAGAATCCGCACAGGAGACGCTAAGAAGCACCATCCCACCATCTCTTACCCGCCGGCCTGCCTGGGTTTGGACCCTGGCCCTGCCGCCTGCTGGGTGCGCTACGGCAGCTCTGAGCCTCGACCTGCTCTATAAAGTCAGCTCCCAAACCACCTCCCACGGGAGACTACAGCGGAACCTGAATGACAGCAGCCATTCGCTCGGCAGATGTCTCCTGAGCGCCTGCTCTGGCTGCTGGTTTACACGTGAGCAGAACAGGGACAAGCTCCTCTGCCCCTGGAGCCTGCGCTCTAGTCCGAGGGACCGGCAGGAACCGGGAAGGGTACCACGGGGCATGAAGAAAGGTGAAGCTGGAAGGGGACAGTAAGTGCTGGGGGGCTTGACACAGGAAGCCCAGGACAGCCTCACTGGGTGGCTGTCCCGAGTCAGGATTCAAAGGAAGTTTGGGAACGGGCCAACAGGCTCCCCTGGGCAGGGACTGAGTGTTCCCAGTGGGCGGAAGAGCCAGTGCAAAGGCCCTGAGGCAGCAACGTGCCTGGCAGGTGTGAGAAGCAGCAAGCTTCCAGCGTGGCTAGAGCAGGTAAGGTGGGGGGTGGCAGGTGGTGCCCCCAGGTGCCCCAGAGGGGCCCTGGCTCAGGGTGACATGGGAAGATGGAGGCTTTATGGAGGATTTTGAGCTGAGGGGTGACATGGTCTGATGTGTATTTTTAAATGATCATCCCTTCTGCTGCTTTGCAATGGACCGCAGAGAGCAGAGGCAGAAGCAGGGACTCCAGCCAGGAGGCCAGGCTCCAGGTGAGAGATGGTCAGGGTTGCCCGGGGTAGCAGCAGGGGGAGGGCGAGGGGCGTTCAGAGTCTGGACATGTTCTGAAGGCAGCGCCCGCAGGGTGTGCTGACGAGGTGGAGGAAGAGGTGTGAAGGAAAGAGGTGAATCTAAAATAACGCCAGGTTTGGGACCTCAGCAGTGCTCACGCACAGCAGCAACACACATCGGCAGTGTCAGCAGGCAGAGGGCGGAGGACAGGGCCGAGAGCCACTTTCCCGGGACAGCAGCACGGGAGGCACTAGCCCCGCGGCTGCTCCACGGCAGGCTCACCAAAGGTGTCTCAGAGAACACGCTTTCTGCCCGCGGCCGGTCGTGTAGGAGAGCAGCCGCCAGCGGCCGGGAGGCCGGCCCCATTCTCCACCGAGCAAGCCAGCGGACGACCTCACCTCCCCCACTGAGGCTGGGCGGCCGCAGGCCTGGCCTTCCCTGCAAGACGGAAAGGGACAGGGCCCCCACCCCAGCCCCCACGGACGCTCCAGGCTCCTGCTGCAGCACGCTTGAAAGAGGCCAGGGGTTATCTGCAAAACTCCAATTGAATCCACAGGCTTTGATAATTTGATAAGCCACTCCACAGTCACCCCAGAGTCAAAATACGCTGTTAACTTGCTCCTGTGTTTATGTTCAGGATGGTGGCCTGGGACGGTGCAGGCAGCTTGAGAGGGCGGGGGGCAGGCACTGGGCTGACGGGTCATCAGCCGACCAGCCCAGGGTCGCCGCGGGGCCGGGCTCCCAGGGGAGCACACTCTGCAGTGCAGCCCAGGTCTCTCTAGGTGGGTCCCAGGGCCGAGCGGCGGCAGGGGAGCAGAAGACACTTGGAACTGTCTGGTTGCTGCTGACCCCACTCCCCAGCCTCAGGCCTGTGTAGTGCTGGACGGGTTCCTGTTCTCCAGCAATCTCTTGCCAGACCAACAGAGAACCGGCCCAGGCAACTGATGCGACCTCAGGAAAAGGCAGATAACCCCATTGCCGTGGTGACTTGGAGGCCAAACGCGTTAGAACTTCCCCCTGCAACAGCCAGGCTGTGGTCTGCAGCGGTGGGACATGCGTGGAACCACCGTCCCTTCTGTGCCGCCGCCTTCCTTGAACAAAACTGTTGAGTGTCCCCCTGTGCCAAGGGAACCTGGCTGGGTCAGCGCAGGACACGTCACCTCTGGGAGCCCTCGTGCCCACTCTCTGAGTTCCGCATTATCTCGTTTGAGGATGGGAAACCAGAAAGGTGCACAGGGTGAGCAACGGTTGGAGACTGCAGAGGTGAGTGGCAGGCCCTGACCCCGAGCCCGGCCCTGCAGAACCCTGCCCGGTGCCCAGCTGTCTCCCTGAGCCTGGTTTGCACCATCCACAGGGGAAAGGCTAACCTGCCCAAAGTGCATGGGATGACAGTGAAATAGGAGCAATTTATTCAGCTGACTGGCAGAGAGTGGGGTGCAGAGGCACAAATCTAGGTGGGGTCCATTGATTTTGTGGCAATTCCCCTGTTACTTCACCCATCAGCTGTGATCCCTGTCCCACCTGTGGGCATGTGATTGCAAGGGACTCTAATGACAACCTTGTGGAAAGGGCATCTGCCCCCCACGGAAGGAAGAGAGCAGGAAGTTCTGAGAGGCCATGCAGAGTGGCAGAGCTGGGTACAGACTGAGGGACGGTCTCAAGAGCCTTCTTCTGCCCTGGGAGAGTGAGGAGGCCTGGCAGGGGAGCACAGTGAGGAAGGACAGAGAGGACGCAATGAGAGGCATCGGGCCCACAGTCTGGTCCCCCGAACCCCCCAAACCGTGGATGGCAGGTGGGAAGAGTGGAAAGACTATGGGCCTGTGTTTGACACGAGCAAATTGTGGGTTCAAGTCCCCCTTCAGCTGTGAGCCTCAGTTTCCTTATCTGAGACGTGGGGATGAGGATGGAAAACTCCTGGTGCAAACTCTCTCACGAGCCTGGCACGTGGTAGGTGCTGTGAGAGCAACGCCTCTCCCTCTGGTGAGAACACACAGTTGTAACCCATTCTGAAGTCTGCCAAGCTCTTGCCCAGCCCTCCTGTCATCTGGGCTCCTAGACAACCCCGGGAGGTAGCAAGAGCAGGGACTAATCACCATCCCTTTGTACAGGTGAGAAGAGAGAGGCTGAGGGAGTATCTGCCTTGGAGTTGTGTGACCAGTGAGCAGCGGAGTCACACATGAACTTCACTGATGAATTTCTGAAGGTTTGTCCCCTTTGCTTATTTCCTGTGCCGGCGGCAGCCAGCAAGAGAGGTGGCCTTTGTCAGGCCAGGCGAGCCTCTCAGCCGGATGATTCTTTTTCCTCCCTCTAAGGGTCAGGCCTTTCCGGGCTTCGTCCTGCAGCACGAGTGAGGAGAAGGCCCCTTTCGGGAAGGCGGCAGTGCCTGGGCGTGCAGGCTGCGTGCCAATGGAACAGTGCCGACGAACGGCACCCCGGGCCGTGGGCGCACACCCTTGTCTTCAGGCTTTCCCTCCCGTCGCCAGGTGGCACCTGCCTCTCCCCGTCTGTCCCAGGCAGTTCCTCTGGACTATCCTTTCCTTTCCCTCTATAGCACCCATCCCATCTGCCTCTCTGTCACCCTCCCTGGGACTTTAAGACTTCAGGGGAACAGAGGTACGAAGTGCGGTGACCAATCAGCACCCCCTTCAAGTCCTCTCCCCTGCCCGACACGCCTCCCCGGCTGCCCACTTCTGCTCGTCAGCTCCTCGGTGGGAACGTGATTCTCTCGCCACTGAGCGCCTCCTCTAGAGTATGTGGGCGAGAGAGGCGTTCTAAGCAAGAGCAGGTGGAGTTTGGTCATGTGTGTGAGAAGCCAACACGCCTGGATGGGTCATCTTGACCACCAGGTCCGGAGTAGTCCGCTTCCAGAGAGAAAAAAGACCTGCTTGGTTCCCCACTGCTGCCCGAACACGGAGACAGCAGCCGGCCCCACGCCACTAGGAATCAGAGGTGCTGGTTCAAGTTTCCCACCTGTTACTTCACACCCACCGTTGTGTGATGTTAAGAAAAATCACCTGACCTCATGGGGCTCCCGTTTCCCTCCCTGTAAACAGGGCTACCGACGCCTATCACCAAACGCAACAGGCAAAAGCCACTCGGTGAGCACTCCGTGCACGGGGGTCGGCGCCGTCTCTGACGACGGCTGAGATCGGCGCAGCCACCAGATCAGGACGGCCACGTTGCTCCGCGGGCGGGTCTCCAGCCGGGGCAGCATGCGCCCCCCTAGGCCTGCATCCCCCCTGGGCGCTTGGGACCACCAAGGGCTAAGAGCAGTGACTGCTAAGCTTGGGCATCTGAGAGGCATGACCATTATTTCTTCTGTTTCCTCGTCTGCTCCTTACAATAACCTGTGAGCTCGAAAGAGTTTGCAGGAAAACCTGCTGCCCGGATGCAGAGACACCCCCTTGTCCAGCCTTGGCATAAAGGGAAGGGAGGAGTAAGCTCTGGCAAGAGGAGTCTGGGAAACGGTCCCCATTCCTTCGGCGCATCTCTCCTCAGCCTGCACTCCCTCTCCCTGTGTCCCCACATCCTGACCTCCAGGCTGGCCACAGCGGTAGCCCACACCTGCCACTTACTCTTTTGGGGGGTTGACATCCTCTGGTCGGGCCTCAAAGAACTGGAAGACTTCGTCACACTGTGAAATGTGGGGAGGCAGCCGAACCAGCGCCTGCGGAAAGACGGAGGAAAGGGCATCAGGCCTGATGAAACTGGAACCAGGAAAACTGAAAGTGGGGTCAACTCGGGCCAATAGTGATGGGGAGGCCCTGAAACTGTGCTCTGGAAGATAGTTAACTAGTCACCCACCCACCCAACCAGACAACCAATCAATGGATTAACCAATCAGCTAATTCATGAAACAACTTTCCATCTGTCCGTCTGTATGCACATTCCATCAACTAACCAACCAGCCAATTAATCACTAACCAGCCAGTCAACTCATAAAAATAACTAAAAAAAAAAAAAAAAAAATCAGTTAACCAATCAACCTATCAATCATCCAGCCAACAGTTCAATCAACCAACCACCAACCATCCAACTAGCCAGTCAACCAACTAAACAATCAGCCAATGAAACAAAAACAATAACCATTGAACCCTAGGTCTCAGGGCCCTCAGGAACTACTCATTCTGCAGGAACCCTGAACGAATTTCTTTCTGCCCCGAAGTCCAAGATCCTGAGTCTGGCAGTCCCAGGTCTTATCCAGCAGCCTTGTCTCCCACCAGCTGCTCCAGCTGTACCAGGTACAGTCCCTAAACACGGACTGCACAATTAGCCGTTTAACAGCAAACTGCTAATTCTACCAAGGACAACAGGGAGCTACCACGCTGTCTGATGGGACCTAGATAGTTTAAAAGGGAGAGAGGTTTTAGAAAGACTCTCTGCAGCTGAGTTCTGAAGGGTGGGTGAGAACTCACTGGTCAAGGCCGATAGGCGATCAAGCCGCAGGCTCCGGGAGCTGAATGGACGAGGTCAGCGTGCCCTGAGAGCACCAAGTGGGGAGAGGGGCAAGCACCTGAGAGAGCAGGGTCTCCTTTAGGCTCAGCAGAGGACACCTGGAGGAGCAGGGTAAGCTGGAGGGTATAGAAAGACTTCTTAGAGGAGTGGGCATGAGCTGGGCCAGAGGGGTTCGCAGATATGAACAGGCAGAGAGAGGAATGTGCGTCCCTTGGAGAATGACTGTCCAGGGAGGGGCATGGGCCAGCTCTGAACTTAGTGTCCAGGGCAGACTGAGAGTCTGGTGTTGGGGGGTGAGAGATCACGGTCAGACGCTGGTAAGAGTTCCAGCTACACACCAGCACGGACCCCACACCTTGCAGCCTGGGGCACAGAGGACCCCTGACCAGGCCCAGTCAAACGTGGAGGGGCAGGGGTGTAGGGCGAGGCCAGGGGGAGCCCTGCTTCCTCCGCGTGGACAGCCAGGGCACAGGACGGAAGGGCAGTGAGCGTGGAACGAGCAGCTGCCACACACCAGGCCCTGTCCTAGGCCCCTGGCTCACCAGTACCCGACAGACACGAAGGCTCTTCAGGCTGTGCCTGACACGGGGCTGTCCCTGGTGTGACAGGGACAAGCCAGACACAGTCCCGCACCCACAAGAGCACATCGGAAGATGTGCCGCCCATTGTGGCCCCGAGGCAGACATCGCTGTCTCTGTTTACCATGGGGACATGGAGGCTGTTGAGGGTGAAGTGCAGCGAAAGGAAGTGGCAGGCTGAGGCCCTTTGCTCAGAAGGTACAATGGGTGGAACTTGCCCCAGCAGAGTTCAAGTTTGCATTTAACACACATGGAAGTGCTGTTTTCTTCCGTAGGAAGGGCAGAAGGCAAAGGAAAAGAAAAACTGAGGCAGAAGAGAGGAACAGAGATAGAGAGTTGGGGGAGAGAGAGAGAGAGACAAAGACAGAGACAGAAGGAGAGACAGAGAGATGGAGACACGGAGAGAGACAGAGGTGGAGACAGAGAGAGAGAGAGAGATGGAGGGAGAGACAGGGACAGCGAGGCGGGCATCAGGCATGTGCAGACCAAGTGCCCCCGGCAGGAGGGAGTGCTGATGGGCAGGGATGGGCAGGGGGCAGGAGGAGCCCATAACCAGGGACCGGCTGTATGCGGAGTCGCTGCCAGGGTCACCTCCCTTCCAGGGCAGGGCGGGGATGCAGGGCAGGTTTCCAGGCGGCCGAGAGCACTGCCACCCACCCAGGCGCAGACCCCGGCCAGGCCGCGGCTGCCCCAGCACCAGTGGTGAACACAGCAGCTCTTCATGCCGACAGAGACCGGCATTCTGGGGGCAGACGACACGTGGGCTGCGAGGGCCGCAGACAAAGGGGCCTTTTGGTGGAGCCACTGCGGACATCTTTATTTAACAGGGAGCCCCGAGGGGAGCCGCATCGAGGGCTCGTCCTGATTTCAGGCTGACAAGAGGCTCTCAGCTCAGAGCAACTCCCATCAGAGCCGCCGCCAAGCCCATCTCTGGCCAAAATCATTTGGCAGGAGAGCCGGTGCTGAGCAGTCCCGGAGGCCTGGGCTCTGGACGAGTGCCAGAGCCAGGGAACCCCCACACCCAGCCGCTCTGAAAGGAGCAGGTGGGGGCCAATACCCGGGTACTTCTGAGGCACCACCCCTGGCTCAGGCCTAAAATCCTGCCATTGGACACTCAAGATGTATGCCAGGGGGTGGCTAAGTCCGGGCCTCGGGGCCGGGCAGACATGGGCTTGGGTCCTGGCTCTGCTGCTCACAGGCTGTGTGATGCTGAGTGCATTATTTGCCCTCTCTGAGCTCCATGCAGTGGGTCCGACATGGCGCCACCTGCCTGCAGGTTAAGTGAGACCATGAACATGAGGAGGCCCGCACAGTGCCTGTACATGTCAGCCGTTGCGCCGCTGTCCGCATCGCCGCCAGCCCACAGGTGAAAGCAGCGAGGCACAGGAGGCAGAGCACTGGAAGCGGAGTCCAGAGACGTCAGCTCTAGTTCCTGCCCTTACACACTTGCTGCGCGACCTTAGGTGGCTCCCCTCACCTCCCTGTCATTTCTTCTAAGGACAAAGTAGACTGGCTCTGGAATCTCACACTATACCTCCTGGAACACCTGCTTATTCGTGAGTTAAAATGAGTTCTGTGGGCACATGTGAAAGGAGGCCTTGGAGACCCCCATCTGGTCTAGGAGACCCCCAGGTCCCTCGCCATGGCGCAGGCTGTGAGGAGCCCCGCGGGGAGGAAACCTGCGGGGCTATGTTCAGGCCAGCTTTTCCTAGTCATGATGACCTCCTGGGGCGTTGTCTTGTTTAACCACCGCATGAACTCCAAGAGATGGGTCTGACTATGATTCCAATTCTGCATTAGAAGAAACTCAAGCACAGAGAGGTTAAGTAACTTCCCAAGACTGCAGAGCGAGTCAGCAGCAAGCCTTTAAATGAGGCTGTCTAGTCCGGAGCCTCTCCTGCTCTGCCTGACCTCCTGCTCTGTGCTCCGCTGTGACCCACAGGTGTGTGGCTTGGAGCTGGTTCCCCAGAGCAGTTCCTGCTGACAGCCCATGGAGCGCAGCTGGGAGAGATCTGGACCAGGCACGTCCTGAAGTTTCTCCCAGCTCTGGCAGCCAGTGGTTCTAGGACTGTGAACAGCACCCCAGCCAGTGAATTCAGCTTCAGATCTACCAGTCGGTCACATCGAGCCTTTCCAACAGAGCTGTGACCCAGGGGAGGCTGGAGGGTCTAGAAGGCCCCCCGGGGCAGGAGGAACAAGGGCTGGAATGAGTGTGACCTCAGAGCTCTCAGCACCTAGGGGAGGGGCCCCGTTCTGGGGGGCTGCTTAGAGCACGCAGGATGTCGGCTGAGCTGATATCAGCCCCCTCCCCACCTTGCCATTCTGTGGTGCGGGCGGAGGGTGAGCTGGCTGGGAGCAGACGTGGAGAAACAGGGTGACGGCGGAGGGCAGTGGGCGCCTGGGGCCGGGAAAGGCACTCGGGAGCCATTCCGGTTTCCCAGGACTTCCAGTGCCTCCCTCTCCCTAACCTGCCCTGAAGTCTCCAGCTCCTGGCCCCCAAGATCATATTCTGGGAGCCAGTGACCTGGGCCACCGCTTGGCACCATGTCATCATTCTGGATGGAGCAGGTTTAGACAAGGGAGGGGGTGGCTGAATTGCGTGTCTGAGGCCTCCTCCCAGATAGAGCGGGCCCAAGTGGAGCAGCGTGGCGGGGGGGGGGGGCCTAGCTCGGCTGTGTTCAGACCCTCGGCTTCGAAACAAACCCCTGCCATGAACCCCACAGCTCCGGGTGACGCCTGTCCCAGGACAAAACGCAAAGTTCTGCATTTGGCAAAACAGTGGGGGCTGCCCTGCTCTTTACTCAGGATCAAACATTTTCCTCTTTTCCGCACTGCCACTGTGGTTTCTGATCAACGGACATCTTCCAGGTAAAAGCCTAACGACTCTGGGTGGGGTGGAGGTGTGACGGGGGGTGGAGTTCTGCCCGTTTGGCCCCCCGACTCTCGGCCCCCACCCCCACTCCTGGGGCTGCCTCTCTCCTGCCCCGACTGTTCCTCCTAGTCACCTTCGAGGAAGCTGGGGGCTCACTGACTTTCTGTAAATCAAGGTATTGCAAACACACAAGTTCTCCTTCTGAAAGATTTAGGCAGCAAATCCTTTTGAAATGGAAATAGTGTCTAATTTGTGGTTACCATTTAAGGCATTTCACAAGGTATCCTAGTACATCGGGGCCTTGGGGACATGTCACCCTCTTCAGAGGCTTGCTCTGCTTGGATGTGACCTTTGCATCTTGTCCTCAGATACGGGCTGGACACCCACGTGGGGCCAGGCTTCCTGCTGGTTCGTGAAGACACAAAGATAACGGAAGTGGCCTTCACGGAGCTCCTGGTCTGCAGAAAATGGACACCCAGAAATTACCCTCCTACAGGGAATAAGTGTGTGATGTGGTGGCATGCACAGGGCTTTCTGGGGAGCAGAAGAGACAGAGTGAGTGGTCAGCTGTCCCCGGGGAGTCAGGAGGCTTCTGGGAGGGGCGCCATGGAAGCCGAATGCTTCCCCAGGCGAGGGACTAGCACAGGCCACAGGGTAGAAGCCTAAGGAGGGTCTGGCTGGCTGGGGATGGCCACGCTTCCAGCAGACTGGACCACAGGGTGTGAAGGAGGGCGGTGGGAGCTTCAGCCTGAGCAGCACTCGAAGCCCCCCACAGAGGGCCCGGCTAAGCTGCTCAGAGGCTCTTATGGACCATGGGGCTCCTCCGAGGGCCTCGAAAAAGAAAGGGACAGGCTGGAAACTCCTTCTCCTGCGTCTGTCCGGACCAGAGCAGATGAAGAGATTCTGCCCACTGGGCTCCCCCGGAGGAGCAGGGCACCGGGAAGGCAAGGACAGCTCCGTCTTGGCTCCTGCCTCAGCCTGCCCCGTTGGCCATGGCGTTACTCCCCATCTGGGACTGAGCACGCCAGGGAGCCTGGGTGCCTCTCGAGGGAGTCCATTTGGGTTGCAACACGAACCTTTCTCTTTATTAATGAGACCCAGTGATGGGCTGTGGTGGATAATTCCCACGGTGGGAGGGAGAGTACCCGGGACCAAGAACCACCACAAGTAATAGCCTTTGCTTGGGAATGAAGTGGGGGGTGGAAATGAATGAGCCCACAAGATGCGGAGGGCCGGGTGGGGGGTCCTTACCCTTTACAGGCGGACCCCCTTGTTGGGTGTGGAGTCCCTCCCTCATCTAAATATGGCGCACCCCTCATCCCTCCCACAAAGAAAGCCATGGATCCTGAAAGCAAGTCTATCGCAGACAGCAGAATAATAGAAGCTAGCTCAGCTTTTAGACAGTGAAAAAATTTGTCATACCCACCAGGAAATAGAGGCTTGTATAAATGTCATTAACGTGGCCAAGGGGGAGGTGATCTTTCTCGAACACTTTCACCCCCCATGCCCCGACCCCAGGGGTACTTACATTCTCCCCTAGACAAACACGGCAAACAGGTATTTCACAGGCAGGGACGGGGCAAAGGGAGCCCCTAGCGCACAGCTCATGCTTGTTAGTGAGATGAAAGTTTTCAACTTGTTGAGGCCACGGAACCATTAAATATTAACCACATAACCATGCTGCCTATTAAATTAATTTATGGAGTTAAAGAAATGCCTTTGGAACCCTTCGTGATAGACACCTGGCCCTCAAGTGCCACATAAAGCCATCACTGGCTGGCGCTCGGTAAATTTTCCATGACGCTCATACAATCTGCTGCGTGCATGTTTAAAATGAACACGGAGGCATGGGCTGTGAAATCACCACCAGGCAGGGGGACTGCTTGGCCGGCGAGGGCAGGGCGCCCGAAGTCTGGGGAGGTCCCCGGCTCTGTCAGACTTTCCACGTCTGCATCCTGGCAGAGGAGCTGGCTGCTCAGTGCACACAGCCAGCCTCACAGTTCTGGGTGCATGTGAGTCCCCAGCAGATCCCGGACTCGGGGCGCACGGTGTCTAGCAGGTCCAAGGAAGAAGATGTGGCCCAGCCCAGCAGAGCTGCCTATGCAGGACATTGCAAATAAAAACCCCAGAGATTCTAAGGACAGGCATAGACAAGGGCAGGGCTGGCCATGGGGTGGGTACACATGGCACTGACTGTGGACTTCGCTGTGGGAAGCAGTGATGCCGAGCAAAATGCTGGATCCCGAGTGGCCATAGATTGGGCTACTGGGGGGCAGAGCTGTGAAATGCAACCCTGAGTGGCAGTGACCACGCACCGTTATTGCCTTATCCCTAATGAGCATTCCAAGGTCATTCTAAGGTCACAGACAATCAGACCACAGACCTCAGCTTTCTAGTTCAGCAGAATTAAAGGTCACTTCTGCGCTGCCCTGCCCCCACCATTCTCAGAGCAAACACGGCCTGTAAGATGCCTGGCTGCTGGTGACCCCATGACATTGCCCCTCGTCGCCTGGCTCTGAGTCCTTCTTGTCTGAACTAATCAGGTTAGGAGGCTCCTTCTCCTGCACACCCCACTTATTGGTGCCCTCGGCCACCAGCAGCACCTGTGGGGCCCCAGAGTCCCCCTGGATCTCATCCTGACTCAGGAATCCTGTTCCAAGCCTGCTCCCGGGAGACAAGACGTTATCGGTTTCCAGATGATCTCAGAGACTGATGGTGGGTGCCTGGGCTCCGCCACTGAGGCCAATATGAGCCGTGAATCCGGCTGGAAGATGTCTCCTCCTGCCCTTGGTCCCCTCCTCCACCAGCTTTGTCCATTTATTTAACTTCTTGGGAAAGGAATAAAGAGAAATTAAAGCTCAGGCTACAGTCATCAATTTAACTGGAAATGGCAAATGCCCTTTAAAAAGAAAGATGAATACAGGCATACCTTCTTTCACTGTGCTTCGCTTTACCACACGGCATAGATGTTGCCTTGTTTACAAAGTGAAGGCAAGACCCTCCACCAGCAAAGAGATTACGATACTTGCTTAATTGCAATGCTCTAGAACTGAACCCGCAGTATCTCCGAGGTCTGCCTGTATTGACCCGGAGGAAAGGAGCTTCTGGTTTAAGGGAATTCATCATTGGGCCATCCTTTCAGGCTGAGGCAGAAAACGTGACTGGTGTAATCTGCACAGTCAGGAAATTCAGGCTCAGGTTAGAGTACACAGGGGTGCCTGTCTTCCCACAGGCCTGAGAGCACCAGTTATTAAACTTAGCAGCATGACTCTCTTTTTTAAAAAAAGATGTTATTTATTTATTTTTAGAGAGAGGGGAGGAAAGGGAGAAAGAGGAGAGAAATATCAAGTCAGTTGCCTCTCGCTCGCCCCCAACTAGGGACCCAGGCCCACAACCCAGGCATGTGTCCTGACTGGGAATCGAACTGGTGACCTTTTGGGTCTCAGGTTAGCGCTCAATGCACTGAGCTACACCAGCCAGGGGGTACCCTGATTCTTACTGAAGCATTTTTATTGTCAAACACAGTGATTGAGAATTACCGAATAATAGCACAAAAAGGAACTTTATGGTAACAGCTCTGTGGGGTACAGGGTATTTCAGAGTAACGAACACTGGGATGGACCTTCTCTTCCTCAACCCCTCTCATGAACCCTGTGAAAGGGTTGTTTTCGCCCCCCTTTTACAGATGAGGAAACTGGGGCCCAGAGAGGTGAAGTAACTCTCCCAGAGTCGCAAAGCTAGCAGGTGGGGCGGTGGGATCCGACCCCAGCTCCAATACCAGCACTCACGACAAAACGTCACCCCACTTGCCTCGCCTCAAGATCCCTGAGTCTGATTCCACAGTAGGTTTCATGTAACTGAGACATTCCATCTCCGTTAAAGCCAGTGAAGCCCCTCCGGTAACACTCCGTTTTCCTGTCTTACACTGACGGTAACAAAAATGTAGCATCTGCTGAATGCTTCCTCTGTGCCTCCAATGTGTCAGTTCATTTCCTCCTCGGAACTCCCTCTGCGGAGGTACTATTCTCCTCCCAAAGTGCAGATGTGGAAACAGAGGCTCCAGGAAGTTAAGTAACGTGCCCAAGTTCCCGAAGCTGGTGAGTTGTTCCAGAGACATACCCAGAGACGTCTCATTCGCACTGCAGGGGCCTGGGCTCCAATCAAAGTAGAAAGACAAATGGGCTCCTCCCTGCGATTCGCGCTCACGCTCAAATCTGCTCCTGGCTGTGGCTGTTTTAATGCACGTGCACAGATGTGCTGCGTGTGCGTTTGTGCGTACCCGTACCAGTACATTTGCATCTATAAAGATGTGTCCATGGGCATCTGTAACTATCAAGACTTCTGTGAATAAACACATAATGCATTTCAAGTGTTCTTGAATGCAGCACTGATTCCAACAACATCCCAAAAGGCATTCAAAGCGATAGTTCTCCTATGCCCAGCAAAGTGCCACATACAGAATCCCTTCAGTAGGAAGCCCCTTAACTGAGCTCCCAAGCCAGTGGAAGTGATTTAAAATAGTATTTTGTAAACATGGACATGTACCAAAAGGAGTAGAGGCTTAGCTGTGAGTCCGATGCTGTCTTGCCCTAGAAGAGGGCAGCCCAGTCACGGGGTGGCCCCTCCCCAAGGGAAACCCCTACCCACCCCTCTGGCAGGGAAACGCCAGGCTCCAGGATGCAGCAGAGGGTTCTGTACAGACAGCCTTCCTTCACAGAGGGACAGATGAGGTAACCCTTCGCCCCGCCAACCCCGGACACAGCCTTACCCGGCAGTACTCGTCGATGGGCTTCAGCCTCCTCACAGCTACGTCCCGGATGTGGCTTCTCCGGAAGAGGATTTTGCCTGGAAGAGAAATGCTCATGAGCCAGGTGATTCCAGGTGAAGCTGCCACAGGGACCCGGGACCCCTACCGACTCAGTCCCCTCTCCCTTGGCCACCACTTCTGCTCATTGTCAAGGCAACAAGGGAATAGTCACCTCTTTCAGGGGGCAGGAGGCGTCCAAATCTGAGAGCCCAGGGCCTCTCGGGCAGATGAGGAGCCCTGGAGGCTGCCATCTTGTCCAGGTCACCTTGTGTGGGTCAAATGACAGGATCAATCCCAGACGTGGGCGCAGCTCCCAAGAGGCCTCACAAATAAATACAAAGGACGGCCCAACCCACATGCTGTGTTTTGTTTTCAGGCCTAGCCCTTCTTGAGAAATCGGCATTAGTTCCTGCCAGCCAGGCAGGAATTCCTATTCTTAGTTTAGGTGGGTGGCTATTTCCAGGGTGGCACAGGCCAATGCCAAGGGGGCCTGGCTGCCCCAGCCCGACTGTTCCCCAGCCTCTCTGATGCACAGCCTCCAGCTGTCCGGGCCACTGCTCAGCTGGGCTGACAGACCTTTTGACAAGTGTGGGCAAGGCTTACAGAAATGCCAGCCCCTCAAACCTTCCCGGAAGGCTCCTCTGGGCTAGCCGGATAACAAACAGATCAATGCATAGTCCTTTTACAGTCATTAAACTTTAGAATATAAACTCTATTCCTGGCTGGGTAGCTCAGTTGGTTAGAGCGTTGTCCCTATACACCAAGGTTGTGGGTTTGATCCCTGGTCAGGGCACATACAAGCATCAACTGGTGGATGCATAGAGAAGTGGAACAACAAATCGATATTTCTCTCCCCCCATCTCTCTGTCCCCCTTTCTCTCTTTCTCCCTCTCTCTCAAATCAATTTAAAAAAAAAAAAGAAAGAAAGAAAGAAAGAGAACCTGGAGCTTCTACTGGCCATCTTTATTCTTGCCTAAGAAGGAAACCAACTGAGAGAAAGGATTTGTGCTCAATAAATGTTTCTCTTTTTTTAAAAGATTTTATTTATTTATTTTTAGAGAGAGGAGAAGGGAGGGAGAAAGAGCAATGTGTGGTTGCCTCTCACATGGCCCTTACTGGGGACCCGGCCTGCAACCCAGGCATGTGCCCCAACTGGAAATCGAACCGGGACCTTTTGGTTCCCAGCCTGCGCTCAATCCACCGAGCTACACCAGCCAGGGCTCAATAAATGTTTCTTGATGATTGAAAAGCAAACCCAAGAGATAGTGAAGGGCAGATTGCTCTGACATCATCTGAGTACCTGGATCTAGGTGTTCCTGAACCCAGGGTTTACCTGGTGCTTTTAGTTGTATAAAGCAATACAATTATTTTTTATTTAAACTGGCTGGAGGTGGATTTTCGTCACTTGCACTGAAGGAGTCCTAACAGAGATAACTGCCATTGCAGTGAACAAACACGGAGACCACGTGTTAATCCACTTAAGCTCCCTCCGTCAAGGCCCGACTGAAGTACAAAGAAAGGCATTGCTTCCCCAGGTTGTTTCCCCAGAAGCAGACCGGGAGACTAGGAGTCTTATGAATGCAAGTCGTTCATCTGGGAGGTGATCCTAGGAAGTACCAGCAGGGGGATGGGGAAGGAAGGCGGGGAAGGGGAGGAAGTATTAGAGCTCATTAATCACTATGGGTCTCCAGAGCGCAGCTCTGTTGGGGAACCTGGGGGGATAGTGCAGACCACACCTCAGAGCTCTCCCAGTGAGGGTGAGGGGGCTCAGGTATTTGTCCACTGTCCCCTGGCTTGTCATTGAGCTTCGAAGCGCATTAATTCCATGGCACCTCTAGCTGAGTGTGTCCCCCTGTGGCTAGAACAAAGCCCCCAGTTGCTCCCAGGAGCAGCCTCTGGCAGGCAGAGGGGAATGGTAAGGGGAGCTGGGGGGCACTGAGAGCAGCTGTGACAGCCATCCCTGACTTCCCTGTCAGCACAGGTTCTGGTCACCAGCCCCACTCTAGGGGAACATGTAATTAACACATCACGCTGCATGTGACTGGTGTCCTATGTGTGCCGCCCATCTCTCTGCACACGGTGTGAACGGGAGGCCACGGTCTGCAGCGCCTTCCTCTCCCGGCACCATTCACTCCACCTGGCGCTTGCCAGCCCACTCACGTTCCTCTCCGAGACTCTCCCTCAGGCTCTCCTTCCCCCCTTTCTCTCTGAGGCCAGGCAGAGGGGCCATCTCCCCACCAGAGGGACGACACTGTGCAGACTGGACACTGTCATTGAGATAAATAGGCTGTACCACGTGCTCCTTTTGAACGGAGATAAAACGTGATTTATCAGGATACTGGAGACGGCCGCTTTTTCTTGGGGGAAGATGTCACAGATTTGGTATTCCTGGCCTCATTGCCTCCTACCCTTTTTTGGCTGCCGGTCACTTTATTGCCTGCATGTTGCAGGAGCATATGTGTGCAGCCATGGGGACGGCACGCAAACATAAACGCACGGCACGAGAAGACCGCTCTCAGGACGGGTGGAAAGACAGGCGGCCCTGGGGCTGAGTGCCTGCACCTTCACCCCGAGCCAGTCCCCCATCAGGAGCCAAAGGTCGCCCAGGCCCAGTGACCCCAGCAGCCAAGAGGCACCTCGCAGGAACCTGACGGAGCCGTCGGGGCAGCAGAGGAGACCAAAGGAGACCACAGGAGGGGCTGGGGCGCGCTGAGTCAGCTCTGCCCTGTGCTCCTGAAAGGACATAAAACGTGACTTAACCACTCCCCCCAAATTGCATCTGCCCTTTCTTGTCTTGTGGGGGGACAAACAGGAAAGGAAGGGGGTGGGGAGAGATAAACTAGGTCCCCCTCCAAGACCCCCAACTCATGACTGGCCAAACCTCTGCTAACTTTGGTATTTCAAGATAAAGATATAGATATAGATACAGATATAGATAGATACAGACATAGATATACAGATCACATAGGACCCGATCCATTTGTAGAGACGGAACTAGCAAAAAACAAGTTAAAGAACAATTGCTGAAACACCAGTGGTCAAAATGAAGTTCAATCCCTTTGTGACTTCTGACTAGAGCAAGAACCATAGAAGGCATTCCAGTGCACCTGCCCACATTTGCAGGAAGATTATGTCTTCTCTTCTTTCTAAAGAACTGAGACAGAAGCACAGGGTTCGATCCATGCCCACCCGAAAGGATGATGAAGTTTAGGGTGTGTGAGGACATTACAAAGGGCAGCAAATCGGCAAAGCAGTTCAGCTTCACAGGAAGAAAGGTGTCATCTCCGGAACGAGTGCTTCGGGAGAAAGCCAACAGTACAACCGTTCGTGTGGATGTTCACCCTGGCAAGGTGGCTGTCACCAGACTGAAGCTGGACAAAGACCGCCAAGCGATCCCTGAATGGAAAACCAAATCTCGCCAAGTAGGAAAGAAAAAGGGAAAATACAAGGAAGAAATAATTGAGAAGATGAAGGAATGAAGTGATCTTATATACAACTTTCATTAAAAAATTAAAGTGAAACAACAACAACAACAAAAAAAAAAAACAAAAAAAACAATTGAGGCCTCCTGAAGATGCAGAAGGTTCTGAAAAGGGAGGGATGGGGGTGGGTGAGGTCGGAGGTGGGTAGGAGGGCCCCTCACCCATGCTGGCCTGGGCCCCCACCTTGTCCTGAGAGCCCCCCCTGCAAGTGAGGCAGCCGTGCCTCTGGGCTGGACCCCTCCCCGCCCCCCACAAGGCTCAGGGGCCTGCTGCTCAGGTGCGGAGCAGAGGAGAATTTCTGTACAAGCCCTTTCTCAGCTGTTTTGGAATCCCAACAGGGCTTCTCTCTTTCCTGCTGAAATCCCGACAGGAGCAGCGTTTTCTTTTCTTGGGGCTTTGGCACAGGCAGCGGGGGCTGGGGGGGAGAGGGAGGGACGATTTGGAAGGGATTCTACGGCCTTGCCTTCTCTGTTAGGAATCCAAACCGCAATCTGAAAGCCAAACCGGTGACCGTATTAAAAGGGAGAGAGAAAAAAAGGAGGAGGAAAATCCCCATTAAGGAAGCCGAGACCACAGGGCACTAAAGGCCGCTTGTAAATGCAATTCAGGCCGTTTATGGTGAGGCCAGGCTCCTGCCTGAGGCTTCAAAGCCAGGCAGATGCCGCCCCAGAAACATGATAAGCATCGCAGGGAAGACTACACGTGGGGCATGGAACAGACCTCAGGCCCTAACGGGTTCCTGAGAGCGGGGAAGAAAGCTGCCAAGCCTGACGGTGTCCAAGCAGGTAAATGGAGGTCCCTCTCCCGGCCGCTATGGGCTGGGCTCAGAGGGTGGGACCAGCAGAAGAAGCAGGGGCCTTGGCCGGAGTCCGGGGCTAAAGTCCTGCCTGGGCCCTGGCTGGCTGTGTGACCTCGAAGCAGGTCCCTCTGCCGCTGGGCCCTCTGGATTCTCATCTGGAGACTGAAGAGCCTGGGCTCCATGGCTGCTCCCCCAAGGGTCCTATGATTTATTGAGTGGGGAAGATGGAACTGAGAGAGCAAAGGAGGTGGGAGACAAGTGATAAGAGTAGCTAAGGGCTGACTCGGTGCCAGGCACATGCTAGGAGCTTTACATTGGGGTCTCTCCTGAATCCTCACAATGACTCTGAAGCAAGTACATTCATTATCCCCACTTTGCCCAGGAGGAGATGGTGGCTCAGAGGCGAGAGGACTTGCCCAAACTCATACGTCTATCAAGTGGCTGAGTTGGCCTTTCAGTCTGGGGGTTTGGAGCTCGGAGAGTGAGGAGGAGACAGAAGGCATGAATTCAAACAGTTCTTTGGGCTCTGATCTCACCGTGAGAGCCGTGGGGAGGACTTAGGATTTTAACCGTGCGGTGGGCAACGATGAACATCTCCTCCCTGCCGGGTGCTGTGCCGAGGCCGGGGGAACAGCCACGTCGGGGGCCGACTCAGAATTAAGTAAACAGCCGTGGAGGGCAGGCTATGCCTTGGAACGTGGAGTGCTGGCAGCCCTCCCGGGGTCGCTGCCTGTCACACACAAGTGACTGAGTGAGTGAGTGAGTGAGTGAACGGAGGAGTGTGAATGAGAGGGAAAGGATGAACGAACCAATGAAGCAGGGAAGGAGAGGTGACCTAGTGTCTGGTGGACTTAGGTGAGAAAGAGCCTCTGAAACAGCAAACCTCCTCGTCCCTCACGTAACCCTTCCACACACCCCCTTCTCCTGCCCTGGCTGGGCAGCTGCCAGCCCAGCAGGACCAGGGGATGCTCACCCTTACAGCTGGCTGGGCGTCACCTGGGGGAGGTTGGTCATTGCATCCCCCCAATCTGGCCTGATCTTCTCACCACAAGTGTCCACTCAGGGCCAGGACACACAGGTGGGCACTGACTTGGGCAGGTGCACGTGCTTGGGAGGCAGAGGTGTTTCTCCCTCCTTCCCCCAAATACCAGCACTGAATACCTGGGTGGCACCTGATGGGTTTTGGCATTTCCCTCTAGAGAATGAATTATGTCAAGAAGGTAAAAGATGAGGACCTAGATCCTTCTTATTGATACAGTGAAATGAATAAAGAGAAGGCTGAAGCTTCTGAAAGCAGTTAAACCCCTAAACCCACCACAGCCTCCAGGGTCCTTCTTGTGAAAATTGGTACCCACAGGGTTCCTTGGGCAGAAGCAGGGAACAGGGGCCCAGGAAGAACAGACCTGCCCCGGCCACAAGGGGTCTGAGGAACCTCCATGAATTGGGTGCATGTCCTTACACCTGGGCAGGCACCCCTGCACGGGGGCGACGAGAGAGCACTGGCCACGTGGGGTAGTAAGAGGAGACGGCTGCCCTCGGGACCTCTTCTGGTCCGTCCCAGCTGATCTATTCTGGGCAGCCTCACCTCTTCAAGATCTACAGTGGCTAGGTGTGAATGTACGCATCCTCTTATAACTCCCTCTTCCTTGCTTTTTTTGCCACCTGGAGTGCCTGCTATCCCTCCCTCCCTCCATCCATCCATCCCTGTCTTGCTGAAGCCTGCTCCAGGTGCCAGGACCACTGCGGTGAAGGAGACACATGGGTGCCCTGTCTCAAGGGGTTTATGAGTGGGGGGTGGGCGCTGTACACGGAAGGGATACAGTATACAATCTCATATCTAGTAAGTAGTTTGGTCACACGTCTCCCCCGGTTCGATTCCCAGTCAGGGCACATGCCTGGGTTACAGGCCAGGTCCCCAGTGAGGGCCATGTCAGAGGCAACCACACATTGATGTTTCTCTCCCTCTCTTTCTCCCTCCCTTCCCCTCTCTCTCTAAAAAAACAAACAACAAAACAAACAAACAAACAAACAAAAAAAAACACACAAGGTGGGAGGGGGTTAGGTGGAAAAGGGAAAAGGATTAAGACGTACGAATTGCCGGTTATAAAAACAATCACGGGCATGCAAAGTACAGCGCAGGGAATATTGTCTGTGATATCGCAGTAACTTGCACAGTGTCAGGCGGGTACCAGACCCACCGGGGTAAGACCACTTCATAAGTTATATGAAAGCCTAAGCACTACGCTGTGAACCTGACACTTACATAATATGGTATCGTATAATTGAAAAATTTAACAAAGCATAATGGTAACCACATAAAATAAAAAATGCTAGAAAAGCGAGAATAAAACAGGGCAGCGGGAAGGGGCGTGCCTGTGGGTGGGAGAAGGCAGGCAGGGGTCAGGGGCGTCTCTCCCACGTCGTCGAGGAGACTTCGAGGAGGAGAAGGAGCCAGTCAGGCAAAACTCTGGGCTGGGACAGCGCTCCACCAGAGGCGACCACAGAGCAAAGTCCGAAGACGGAAAAGGGGCTGTGTAGGAGTCTCGTGAGCCACAAAAAGGAGTTTGGTTTTCTTCTAAGTGCCCTCGGGCCTGCCTGAGTTTTCCCGCCCTGAGTGCCTCCCCACGGAGCCTTCCTTGCACGCCTGCCGCACCCTCCCAGGCAGTCACCCCCCTCACCCTCCTTCTGCTGCTGTCCTGGAGAATTTGTCAGGGAGCCGCCATCCCCAGGGCCCTCTCTGACCTTCCCAGCCCCCGCCCCACCCCATGCCCAGGCCAGCTGTCCCCAGCTACGCTGGCCTCCAAGGACGCAGGTGTTCCTGACCCTCTCCCAGACAGCCTGGAGCACCACAGGGGATTCGCCGAAGAAACGGGAGAGACTGCAGACAGGCGGGGAAGCCCACAGACCACGTGGTGCAGACGCCTGTTCAACAAACCGCACTCCTGCCCATCTGATTGGAGCTGAGAACAAAAACGAAGGTGGGGGGTGTACGTGTCCCCTGGGGCTCCTGTAACAAAACACCACAAACTTCACGGCTTAAAACAACAGGAGCTCCTTCCCTCACAGCTGTGAGGCCAGAAGGTGATACCAAGGTGTCAGCAGGCGGTGCTCCCTCTGAAGGCTTGGGGGGGCCTCTTCCAGCGTCGGGGGCTCCAGCAGTGCCCTGGCCTGCGGCCGCCGGGCTCCAATCTCGGCCGCCATCGTCACACGGCCTGCCCCTGTGTCTGGTCTCAAGTCTCCTTCTGCCCTTCTGTTATAAGGACACTTGCCTCGGGCTCTAATTCAGGATGATCTCATTTCGAGATCCTTAACTTAATTACACCTGCAAAGACTCTGCCAAAAAACGTTATATTCTCAGGTTCCAGGGGTCAG
The DNA here is from genome assembly GCA_004026765.1 of Micronycteris hirsuta. Taxonomy (NCBI): domain Eukaryota; kingdom Metazoa; phylum Chordata; class Mammalia; order Chiroptera; family Phyllostomidae; genus Micronycteris; species Micronycteris hirsuta. Next base: position 42,309 of record PVJI01003510.1, read on the forward strand.
TCTGCGGACTTATCTTTTGGGGGCCACTCTTCAACCCATTGCAGGGGGTCCTGGGAGAGTCCACAGGACTGGCAGACACCTGACAGGGTCTTGTACTCCTGAGCTGCAGTTGCTCTGAGGACAGCGAAGGCATCTGTGCCCCTGTTGTCCCCGGCAATGCCCAGCACGGAGCTGGGTATCATCAGTCTGCTGCCTGTGCCCTCAGGAGGGGCAGGGGAGTGCATGGACAGAGCGGGTCAGGGGTCTCGGGACCCTGAAGGGGAGGGGCAAGCTGTGAGGCCTGAGAGCGGAGTGCATGTTGGGAGGAAGGGTCCTCGCTGGCTGACGTGGCAAGTTTCCCAGACAAATCAGGAAACATGTGAGGGCTGCCACCCCCACCAAAGTGACAGGCATGCTCACAGGGTGCGCTATGCTCTGAAGGTTTCTGTCCCCTCAGAGTTCATAGGGTGAAATCCTAATGCCTGGCGTGAAGGTGTTTGGAGGCGGGGCTTTGGGGGATGTGGGTGGAGTCTTCAAGAAGGGGATTAGTCCCTGTATGAAAGAGGTACCAGAGACTGGGGCGTCACTGTCCTATGTACACCGTTCCTTGTGTCTTGTATCTTCTTCAGGAAATCTCTCTGTTTTTCATAAAAAGAAATAGCTCCCTAACTCTCCCTCATGTGAGGACATAGCAAGAAGTCTGCAACCCAGCTGAGGGCCCTCACGGGCCCAGGTCGGCACAGTAGGTCTTGGACTTGCAGCCTCCGAACTGTGAGAAATACACTGATGAACTGTTGTTCATAAGCCGCCCAGTTCGTGGTGTTTCGCAGCAGCCCACAGACTGAGACAGGGTGACAAAGCACAGGCAGCGCCCGTGGAGAAGAAAGAGGACTAATCAGCCACAGTCTCTACAGTCTGAAGACCTCTGACCTGCTGCGGTCTGGGGGCGGCAGGCCACCTGCTCGCCCGCTTTCAGACCCCGATAGAGCTGAGATGACACTCCCACTATCGACAGCCCTGTGCCGGGCTCGAACGACACTCTGCCATCCAATCCTGCGTCTCACCTGCAGTGCCAGGCCTTGCTTGCCCCTTACCTGAACCGGTAGAGAGACAAGGGGCTACTTTTGCTGGGGAGACAGTTGGGGTGAGGTCTGGATGCTAAGGAAGTGGGCATGCGCAGGTTCTGGAAGAATGTGGTCTCAATGGGGAAGGTCCACAGCCCAGGGGTCCTCCCTCCATACCCTGAGCTCTGGCTCCCACAGATCTCTTTTTAAGATCCATGCCGAGGACCTGCCTCTGGTTTAGTCTAGCATGATAGGCATCTGTGGGTGTTGTCAGCATTTTTATTACAGTGCCCCAATTTTCTTCTGAGGAACCATGCCTCCTTCATTCTCAGCCTGTACGGTTTTAGTTGGACAATCTCACCCCGAACTCTTGGGGTTACCAGTCAGTACCATCCGGCAATGAGCATGTGACCCAAGTTGGTTCAATGAGACTCATCCTGAGATGTTTTCTGGAACCACCAGAAAGAGAAGTGCTTTCTCTTTTTACAGTGGCTCCTGATAAACTCTAAGCCCCAAGTTGTTAGGAAGCTTCTTTGCATGTCTGTGTTACCATTGGGGAAAGCCTGTCTGAGAATGAAGTCAACAAAAGAAAACAGAGGTGAGAGCTAGAGAGATACATGATTTGGTTTCCTAGATCCAGCCATGCCTGAAACCATCACCCCTGAAGTTTTCAGTATAAAGGCCAATAAATCTATTTTTTTTTTCTTACACCAGATTGAGATGGGTCTCATCCTTGTCACCAGGAGGCTCCTGACTGGTACATCTGGCTCTGGCATTTACTATTGTGTCATATGGAACAAGTCACAACCTATCTGAACCTCAGTGTCCTCAAATAGCTACATGGGCACAGCAATGCTTCAGTCAAAGGACTTTTGTGAGGAGTCAATAAACGAGTATATAAAAGCATCCAACACCGATCCCAGCCCATAATAAGTGCTGAGCAAATCGGATCTTTTATGAGCTGACAATTTCAAGTCAAGCAGGTGGGGTATGACCTGGCCCTGCCTGTTTCCTTGTTGGCCATGAGGACTCCAAGCACGGTAGTGCTTCCCAGGCACCGTCTAGTACCTGGCTTCCCCACTTACAGCCAAACCCTAACACTCCTCAGCCTGCACAACCGTCCCTGATTCAAACCCACAGCCCCTAGACATACCATGTCTCCCACATGGACCCCATCCTCCTCTGAGGGACGCCCCTCCTCCGTCAGCCCAGCTCAAAGAGCGGAGAATGTAACGCAACAGAGAGGCAGCGATTCCTTAGTCCATCTGCTCACCTTGGGGCACTCTCGCATGATTCACCCATGTGAGTCTCCCTCCCCGGCACCGCCCCCATCTCCTCTCCCACACGCTCAGGAAAACAAACTTGCAAACGTCCACTGGGGTTTCGCCATAGATCAAAACCTTACCCTCTCATCGCCACAGCATGCTTATTGTAAGAATTAGCACATAGCGAGGAGGGAAAAATGGTCTCTCAAATTCTGGCCTGGAAGTCCCCATACAAAGTGCACGGAGCCAGGCCTAAGAGAGCAAAAGCCTTCACTCCCCATCCTCAGTGGGGTCGGTGGGATTGATGGGTGTCTGCTGGAGACCAAGCACCTCCTGCCAGCACAGCAAAGGCCAGTCCATCTTTCCTGACCCTCATGGAGTGGAAGGCTTTTTGAGCAGTCCTACAGAGCTGTGGGACCAGCACAATTCCTTCCTTCCTTCCTTTCTTTTATTAAAAAAAGCTTTCTGGAGTGAAGTATAAATGCCCACGCGGAAAAGCACACATGCATGTGTGTGACTCAATGAACGCTCACAAACTGAAGCCACCTATGTCACCAGCGTCCAGACCAATAAACGTGGTATCGCCTGCTCCGCGGAAAACCTTCGCAGCTAAGTCGCAGATTCGGGGGGGCGGGGGCAGAAGTTGTCAGCGCTTCCGTACTATGTGGACGTTGGAACTTAGACTGACTGGGTGATATCTATTGCACAAACACATTTATTGATTTTAGTGCTTTTTACTTTTGTTTTGTCCAGGCTTATTTAAAAATATATGTTTTATGCTTTGATTCTGGCGCAGCAAATTGACTACATGTGCGTCTGGATTCCTGGAACAAGGTCCCTTTTAAATATGAAATGTGAACACACTTTCGGTGTATTAATCATTGTATACAAGGGGTAAGTGCTTACCCGTAGGGGTGGCTTTGGGAAGAACAGTGCGAACAGAAACAAAACCCCTGAGTCTGCCAACACATCCCCCTTGCCCTGGAGAACACCCAGGGTTGGTCTGCAGCCCTGACACAGCCGGGAGGGGTTTCATTAGCTGCAGGTGAGGTCGGCTTTGCATCATGGGCTACCGGACGAGAGCAGCCCAGGTCTTACACTGGAATCGCCTATGAGGTAGCCGGCATCCAGGGATTCCCCACAGGTGTCAGATCAGAGCAGGATGCCGGCCACAAAGGCACTGTGTGCATTGGCAGGGGACGTGGGCCCAGCCCGACTCTGGGAGGCAGGCAGAGCACTGTAACCGACCTCTGGGGTGGCCCTTCGCCCCAGGGGAGGGAGAGGCTTTGTCAACAAATACAAGAGTACTTAAAGTGGCCAAGCGGGGGACAAATACCACTTGGATGCCACTGGGGTTCTTTAGGGCACAGGCTGTGGTCTCGTTCAGAGCTGGGCTTGGACAGGGCTGAGCGCACCCTGGGAGGTGCTTAGTGACCCCATGTAGTATGTACGCTAACGGTGGGACGAGCGGCAAAGGCTCAGGGCACTGGCCTGCACAGCCATTGTCACACTGGTCCGATTTCACCTTCGAGTTGCGCTTTTCTATTCTTGATCCAGTGGGGAGGTTAGAAAAAAAAATCAGCTCTGGCTGGTGTGGCTCAGTGAATTGAACACCGGCCTGCAAACCAAAGGGTCGGGGTTCGATTCCCAGTCAGGGCACATGCCTGGGTCGCAGGCCAGGTCCCCAGTGGCGGGGCACGTGAGAGGCAACCACACATTGATGTTTCCCTCTCTTTCTTCCACCATTCCTCTCTGTCTAAAAATAAATAAATAAAACCTTCGCTTACGCCTTTCTGTGACTTCCTAGTGCACATTTTTGAGAATAAAATCTAAACTCCCTTTTGTGGTCTGTGAGGCCCTGCAGGATTGGCTCACGCCTCCCTGTCTCTGACCTCACCTCATCATGTCAGCCACGCTGGACTGCAATTAGTGCCACAAACACGGCCAGTTCTTCCACCGCAGGGCCCGTGTGCATATTATCCTGTCTCCCTTTGCACGCCTAATGCCTTCTATCCTTCGGGTCACCACCTCACAGGGAGGCCTTAGCAGGCCACTCCGAGGATGGGAGGCCTCTCCTCCCTCTCTCCCAGGCCTTGATTGTCCCCCTCCTAGAATTCACTGTGATTTGTGGTGATCTTGCCTCTTTATATGAGACCTTGTATCTTCCACGTCTCATTTACTATGGTATCCTCAGGGCCCAGCACAAGGACTGGAGCAGGGTGGCCCTGCGCTGACGTTTGCGGAATGGACAGTGAGTGTGAGTGTGTGGGCTGACGCGTTCCCGCTCTGGACCATCCCCCTCATTTAAACACACACACACGCTCATGCTGAGCTCCTGGCTCAGAGTGGGGCTGTGGCAGGAACGGACTCGCCCTCCAGGACCGACCCAGACAGAGTGGGGCCAGAGAGTGTGGTTAACTCAGGGCCAGCATCAGGGCCAGGCTGTCCCCACTCAGTATGGGGTGCAGGCGTGGCGGGCGTGGTGGGCAGTGGCTCAGCACCCTTCCTGTGGGGGCCAGGAATAAAGGGCCCTATTCAGCCAGTGCAGCCTCAGCTCCTTTGCTGCTTGGGAGGCTGCCCTCAGGAAAGGGACTGCGGGACGCTGGGCAGAGCTTCCCGGCAGCCTCTCCCTGTGGCATGGCCCACAGTGGGGGGCAGGGGCACAGGTAGGAATGAGCCAGGCAAAGGGAAGTGGAAAAAATATTCCAGGCAGAGGGAAGAGGCTGAGCAAAGGCCCAGAGATAAGAGAGATGAGACATGTTTGACAAGCTGCAGTAAGGTCAGCGTGGCAGGACAGTGAATGAGAGTGTGTGCATATGTGTGTGTGTGTGTGTGTACACGTGTGTGTGTGTTGGGAGGTTACAGGGTGTGGGTGTGGGCTAGGAGTGGGCTAGAAGAGACACTCTGAATGGGTGACAGGGTTTCTATCACATGGGCCACACAAAGCAAAGCAGACGCATTGAAGTTATATATTCGATAGTTCAGAAATACACACCTGAATTCCTGCCCCTACAAGGCTGGGGACCCCAATTTTAACCTGAGGGAACAGAGCACCTTCAGGGGTCTGAAGCCCTTCTTCCTCAAGGATCAGAAGATGGGGATGGGGGTGGGGGTGGGAGTCAAGGCCAGCTTCTAGAAGGTTCTTGACTATAACCTCCTGAATCAAAACCAGGCAGTCAAGCCATTCCTGAATTCACAGACCACAGAAATTGTGTGAGATACAATAATAAATGTTTATTGTTGTTTTAAGCTGCTAAATCGGAGGCGGGTGAGGGGGGGGCGCGATGATTTGTTACACAGCAATAGGCATCCAACACGGCCCAGCACTGCTCATGAATCCTGGGGAACCTGAATCAGAGATATTTGGGGTGTTGGTTACAAGTGCCAAGTCTTAATATTTACCAGATCCCCTGAATATTAGATAGAAAGGAATGGGGCAGGGGAAAGTCTGCATTTTCAGTAAGTCCCCCGAAGTGACTGACCTGTACCTTTGAGGCTGAGATGGGCTGAGCTAATCTAGCTCACCTGACGGATCTGGAGAGGCTCCAAGAGCTGATGGTTTCTTCCTCATCACACATCTGAGCTGGGGCCTGACTCAGCACCTGACTCCTGATTCAGTGCTCTTTCTACTTACTGCCTCCTTTGTGCACTTCAGGTTGCCTTTTGGGGAATCGTGGGCTTTCTTTTCTTTCTCTTTTATTTATTTTTAAATTTGCATGTAGCAAAACGCTACATAGCTAATCATGTATCTGCTTAAGAGCTTGCTTTGCTTGAGAAGAACTACGTCTGCATTACCCAAACAGTGGGTGTAACGCTAGGAAGCGTGGCAGGTACCACGTTGTGCAGAGAGCCCAGCACTTCCACCTACCGAGATGCCTCGGCCCACACAGTTTTCTCCCAGGCAAACAAAATGCAGCGTGTCCAAGCCAGAGGTAATGAACAAGGTCACCGAGGGCATCTACCTTAACCCTGCCAAACTGTCACCTGCTGAGGTAAGAATAATAACCCAATTTCATTTGTATGGCATTTGGGGGCTTAGAAACAACTCACACAATCTTACTGAATGATCTTTGCAGACTTCAAGTTAGGCAGGTCTGGTGCCCATTCATTTACCCAGCACATTCGTTGAGCAGCTACTATGTGCCAGGTAATACTCTCCACATGGGGGATACAGGGATTTATTCATTTAATAAAAATGTATATATGTGTATGATATGCCAGGCACTGGCTTAAGAAGTTTACAAATATTAACTCACTTAATCTTACAACAGCCCAACAAAGTAGCTACCATTATTCTTCCCATTTGACAAGGAAACTGAAGTACAGAGAGGTTAAGTAACTTTCCCAAGGTCAAACAGCTAGGAGGGTGTAATACGGGGATGAGAACCCAGGCAATCTGGCCTTAGATACCATCCTATTGACCGAGATAAAGTAAGGCATGTTTCCCGCTCTTCAAAAACTCCAGTTTTTAGCCCTGGCTGGTGTAGCTCAGTGGATTGAGCACGGGCTGGGAACCAGAGGGTCCCGGTTCGATTCCCATTCAGGGCACATGCCTGGGTTGCGGGCCAGGTCCCCAGTGAGGGCCATGTGAGAGGCAACCATACATTGCTGTTTCTCCCTCTCTTTCTCCCTCCCTTCCCCTCTCTCTAAAATAAATAAATAAAATCTTAAAAAAAAAAAAAAACACTCCAGTTTTTAAAGTCCCCATGACCACAAAAGAAGAAATGGAAGCTTGGGGAGATCTTCTGTATTTCCCCAGGTCACGCACTGCTGGGACCAAAAGCTATGTCTGGTGCCAGGCCACACGTCTTTGCTCCAGCACATGTGTCTGTTCACAAAGAAGGTTCCACAGAAGACAGGCACATGGGCCACCAACAGGGAGGGTGCTCCCAGACTCCAGCGAAAGAGAGGGTTTCTGCAGGCCCCATCACAGGCTTGAAGTATCCCGCCCAAGAGACACCAAAGCAACGGAACAGGGCTTGCTCGCTGTCCTGGCCTCGCTCGCTGTCCTGGCCGTCATGATTTGTGACCGTCTGCTGCCCCTCTGGTATTCATGCCTCCAGCTTTGGGGGCAGTGTTATTTATAGACCACGTTTCTATTTATACTTTCATTTAATTCTTGCTAACCCTAGCTAGATTTCCCCCGAAAAACCTGGAGAGGGAAGGATAAGAACTCTTTTTTACCAAGTAAGTCAGGGGGCAAAGGTGAAGGTCAAAGTCTTGGCTGTGTGTGCAGTCTTTCAGCAGGAGCTCTTTGCAGGGAAGCATTCAAGACAAGGGGGCTTTCTACACTTTCCAAAGGAAAAGGGGGGTAGGGTGGAGAAGGGTACAAAGCTGGCCTTATACAGAGGAGGCCACATTTCGCCAATGCGGTGGGATTGGGGTGGGCCTAGAAGACCTCAGTTCCCCTAAAATGTTTTTCCTTTTGCATGATGTTTCATCATTAGACATTCACTCCTTTGGTCTTCATACCTATTAGGTCACAAAATGTTGGGACCTTGAGAAAACCTAGACAGTATCAAGACCAACCCTTGTATTTCACAGATGGGGAAACTCGGGCTCAGAGAGAGGCTATGACCTATCCTCATGGGGGAATCTGATGAACGAATGGAAATCTATCACAACGCACAGGAGACCAGCCCGACGTTGGAGGAAGAACTGTCAGACATGGCAAAAGAAACTGGGGATACCAAAGCTGGCTCAGAAGTTCTCTCTCACCAAGTTTTAGGAAGGAACAAGTGAAACCACGTGCTGTTTCCTAAAGTTCTCCTTGGTGTTCCCAATGTAAACTTCCTGATTTTAGTAGGCTCACACAGAAAAATAAAGGCAAAGGAGGACTTCTTTCTTCTTCATTTTCAGTCCCTTGTTGAACTGTAGGTTAATAAACACTATCTGTGATGACTGTCAGTACAGCTTTACTTTATAGATTTGTGTTAACAAGCCAGCTTTCTGAAAGTCAGTTATTTCCTTCTGGGCACTATGCCTGCAATTCCAGCACCCGCCAGTAGATGTCTGGTTAAAGTCAAGTACAATAGGTTAAGTGAAAGGTACCAGGAAATGATGTAATCTAGACCTTGACTGTAGAAATCGGACACTTAAAAAAAAGTCAACCTTTAATTGCTACAATAAAAGAAAACATGATACAAAACTCGAAGCCAAGTTCAAAGAAATGCAAACACCCGGCTGTAGGTGGCGTGCCTGCCATTTTGTATCAAACTTGAACTGCTCATCTCCAGGCATTACCCCTTTGGTTAATCCCACTCCGCAGCAAGCACTTCTAGGACACAGACCATAGCAGCCTAGAGTTTGGGCTTAGAAATGTTAGAACAGGGGTGTGAATCCCAGTTCTGTTTCTTACTAGCTGGGTGGCCCTGGACAAAGCATGTGCCTCTTCCAGTCTGTGAGCCTTCATCTGTGAAGTGGGGTTGCTATCATTAATTGATATAATGTAAGCACATGTACTTTATTTGGTAAACTTATATAAACAGTAGCAATAATGCTTAGGCCAAAATGTTCTCTCATTTCCAATTGTTAAAAGTCCCAAGCCTTACACACAGTTCTGCAGAGAGCTGTTTGAAACTTATCCCCTACAACCAATTTCACGAGACATTATCCCTGGGCCACTCGGCTCGTGGGCGAACAGCTATTCCACTCTCTTTGAGGAACAAACTTACTTAAGCCACCTTCACCAATTTTCACTATTAAAGTCATAAATTTATCTCTCAGATCAGAAACAAGAAGCCAAGATGAAAACCTCATCCGTGAGAGAAGGCACGAAATGATCAGTCACCAGCTCTCAACTGTCCTCTGGCTCCCTTGCTTCGAAGCTTAGGTCTGTAAGTGCTTTATACAGAAGGGCAAAAGATACTCCTTTAAAATCGGGTTATTTCTTTGTTTTAATCTTTTGCCAGAGAGTCCTTAAAAGAGACCCGAGCCTTTTCCCTCTCCTAGCAGTACAATAACTGGCCACACGCCATGCTATCTTCAAAACCACAGAGTGTTCATAGGCCAATCTCTGCCATCTCCAATCAGAGAGGCGTCTGAAATTAAAAACCTTGGCAATCGCCTTGGCCCCAAACTTCACCCCATCTTGGAAGGGAGGGGAGAAAAAAATTCTGACTTAGAGCTGACCAGGGAGTGTGGCTGGGGTCCCAAGCAGCCTACTGGTTAGGCGGGTGATGGGGGACAGAGGGCAGTGCTGTGACTTACGCCCCCCAAACCACAGGGTGCCCAAAACAGGCAGGGGACTCAGGGACGGGGAGGGATGTAAGGCCCACAGACCAGCCCTCAGCAAGTTACTTGCATGAAGCCTCATCTCCCCGGGTACCTCTGGGGAGTTCGGAAACTGATTCACCAATACAGATGCAGTGGTTTATATTGTATCATGTGGACGGGCAGAACAGTGGTTCTCAAACTTCCCTGTGCACACCATCACCTGCGCGTGTCGTTAACCTGCACACGGGATTTCGTGGGTCTGGGGCGGGGCCCAGACTGTGCCTATCTGACGAGTTCTCAGACGATGCACATGTCGCTGATCTGCAGACGACATTTTGAGCAGCAAACCTTGAAATGAGACCTTGTGCGTGGGAAGGACCCCGGAGGGCAGCTCACCATTTTGTGATGAGCCAGATATTAGCGAGGAAAGAGTAAAGATAGGGAATACGTAAAACGGAGTTGCTTTAATCAAGCTGCTCAAGTTATTAACATTATGAATGCTGAGGCATGAGGACAGACTCCATTCTTGTTCTCACTAGCTTGGGAACTTAAACGTCTTGAACTTTCCATCCTGTGCCAATGTCTGCGTATACATCTGGACATACCCCAGACCTCCAGATAATGCTCTAGTACCTCCCTGAAGGACTCCCGTGTTCAGTCCACCAGAATCGTTTTCCAGACGGCCAGACACAGCCAGTCCCCCTGACACCGATCCTCTTGACCACCTGGCATCCGTCACCCGGACCTCTGACATCTGACTGGTCTGTCCTGGGCCAGCCCTAGGGCTAAGAATGCAGGACCGAGTGTTCTTAAGAATGTACTTTTTACAATAAGAACTCATAACTTTGCTTTCTTCAGAACACTTCTGGGCTTTTGCCTAGTTTTTTCCCAGTTTGCAAACTCTAAGATCCTTGAGTAAGTCTTTCTGATTAATTTCTAGCTGAAGCCTCCAGGCTTTTTGAGTTCATTCGATACCAACAGTCACCAAACCACTGTGTGTTTTACTACGCTCGCTCTGCATGGTGTGCTTCACAGATAACATTTCATTGGGGGCTCTCAGCTGCACTGGGGGTGCTTCCCAGCTGGGAATTATGGAGAGGATGCAGGGATGCTGAGGAAGGCTGGCCTGAGGTCACACAGCGACAGAGAGGCTGAGTCAGGACCTGACCGGGCTGCCGGGCTCTAAGGCCTCTGGTGCTGAATTGCAACGCCTCCAGCACAGAAAAGACGCAGGGGTTCAAGTCAGACAACGAGCACCAAAGAGAAAGACCCAGTGTGAACCCAGATCTGTTTGAGCCCGAAGCCAGGTTCCAATCTATGGGAACCGCCACGTTCTGGGGCTGGTTGGGCTGAGTCGTCACCCAGCTTACTTCGGCAATGCAACTTTGGAAATTCTCCCTGAAATCTACCCCAATTCATTCTCACTTAGCTGGAATCTGGCTGGCCCCTAGTGCTCTGTCCTGGGGGGAACCAGAAGTGTAGACTTTTTCCTCCATGCCCTGGGCAGAGAGGGGCTGGAGCTGCCAGCCAACCCCCACCCCACTCGCTTCCTCCCCTGCCTTCTGAAGGGGCATTCAAGTGAACAGACGCCATGTTCAGGCCGTGCCAGTCCCTCAGGCCCGCTGTGGTCTGGAGGCCAGGCAGCCTGGCATCTGGGGCCTCCTCAGTGGACATCGGTCCTTGGAAGAACTGTGGGGATGAAGGGGGAGGAGGTGTTTTCAGGGCTCAGGGAAATGGCACCACTCGGGATGAATGGTGCATCAGTTCACATGGGCCTGGGGGGTCTCCAGGGGTCAGCTCCATTCCTGCCAGGGAAGGGCTCTGGCTTGGGGCTCTGCCCTCAGGCCGACGTCCAGTTGGGATGAGCCTGACAAGCAACGGAGGGGTTAGGCTAGGGACACTGTGGAGACCTACCACCAGTGCCCCTCACCTCCTCAGAAGGAGGGGGGCTGAGCTCCCACTCAATGGACCTGAGTGTTCTCCCTCCTCTACCACCACCCACTGCCGCCCCTCCTGCCCCCCACCGAAACCTGGATCCAGAAACCAGTGTCTAGGGCTGGGAGGCTCCTGGAGAGGAACGCTGATGGCAGCGACTCCCCACCACAAAGCATCTTTCATATGAGCCAGAGTCCTCGGCTATCTCAGGGAGGAGGGCAGAAGTCATTTTCTTTCAGCCCCAGGCTGATGTCCAAGGTGGGGTTTGGGGGAGAGGTGCTGGGAACACTGGTGCCACCATCTTGGCCAGGACCACCCCCCACAGAACCTGGGCATCCCTGTTCTTGACCTCTCCCTCATCCCCAGCTCCAACCCATCAGCAAGGCCTCTTGGCTGTTCCTCTAAAGTCATCTCAAACCTACTTCTCTCCACTCCTCTGGGGCGCCCAGCCTCGACCAAGCCACTCGCTCCTCTTGCCAGACCTCAGCCACCTCCAGCTGGTCTTCCAGCTCCACGCTCCCTCCCCTGCCCTTCCAAAACAAACCCGGTCACGTGGCCCCTCAGCCTGGAACCTTTCAGAGACCCCAGCGCACACAGGACAAATCCTCACCCCAAACAGTGGTCCACGACAACTAGCCTGGCCCTGTGTGGCAGCCACACTGAAAGCTCAGGCGGCCTCAGCGACCAGGCTTCTTGTGGTGCGGAGGTCCAGCACTCCCCCGACCACCTAGCTGCCCTCTTGCTCCCACCTCTATCACACCTGGGCTCAGGTAACTGACCTGTCGGTCACCTACACTGGAGCGTAAGTTTACCGACAGTACCACTCCTACAGCATGGCGGCACGTCCTTTCTGAGCGTGAGGTGAAAGGATGTTTGAGCATCATGCACAGAAACGATTTATTGCCAGGGGGTGGAAGGGTTGAGGGAGAGATGAGTAGTGTCACAGAGACCTGTGGTCACTGAAATCTGGTGACTCTGCTGACATGCAAGCAATCCCTGGTTGCTCTAATTTAACTTATTCAATTTTGTCCCAGAGCAATTAGCAAGAGTTGCACCAGAATCCAGGACACTGGAACCAGGTCCAGGGCACATTTTCCTACATGTTAAATTACATGGGCTCACTGAGACCATGAAAAGAGACGCATTCCTGCCTAGATCAGAGGCTCCGTGGGGAAGACATCCTAGGATACACTCCATTCCAGGCCGAAGATTTGGGGTGAGCGTTTAGGAGGTTGGTTCCCCCCCAGCATTACCCCCGAGTAAAGGAAGGCACGGAGCAAGCTGGAATGAAGTAACCTGACTCTTTCCCTGGTGTTGAAACGCGGGATGACACGGGAGAGGCTAGGGGCTCCAATCCCTGTTTACTTTGAAAAGTAAACGGGTCCTTGCATGGCTGCCTCCTGCAAAGCTCATCATTCCCAGCGAGGCCTGGCAGCTCTGGAGCCCAGAGCTGAGAAGCTCGGGGCCCTGCTGTGTTATCACGGCGACAGCGGGTGCCGGGCTGCGCAGCCCCCTCTCCACCACTCCGCCCGGATCAGCCATCCGAGTCATCAACTCTTCAGGAACAAGCTCCTTGCAGCTTTGCAAGTGGCCACAGGCAGGGAAGGAGAAGCAAGAAGTGCAACGCAGCGGGAAAAGCTGAATCAGTACAGAGAGGGCAGGCGGGCACAGGGCATAGAAGGGGGAAGCCATACTGGTGTCTCGCCACAGAGCCACCGTGAAGGACAGGCAGGCTTGCAGCTCACTATGCAGCTCACAAAGCGCTGTCTGTGTTTTAACTGCTTGGAATAGCGTCCTAAACCAAGATGAACCCATTGGACACAGGAGAAAACTGATCCTGGAGGCCCTGTGACGGGGCCAGAGTCACACAGCTTAGGCAACCCCCTCCGCCCCCCACCCCACTTCACTGCTTATTGCTGTTCTTCAAATGCACACCCTCGGTCACGCTCAGGTCACTACCCTTGCTGTCCGCAGCCTGACACCTGGGGCCCTAACCCGCCTGTGCCTGGTCAGTTCAGGTGCCACCTCTGCAAGAAGGCCTTCTTTGACAGTCTCAGAGGCCCCAAGCCCAGGTTACCTGCCACCTGCCCTGGTTATTTTTCATCCTGGACCTTAGCACTATTGGATGTGATTTGTTTGCTCTCTGACGCCCCCTGGATGGTGAACTTCCTGAGAACGGTGACCCAGTCCACCTTGTTCTCAGCCACATCATCATGCCTCCAGCTGCACCCAGCACGGAGCGAGCGCTCAATGAGCACCTTCAGCAGAAACGGACAGACAGCAGGCCCTGAGAACCGCCCACCCCAGATTACAGACCATGAGAATGATTTCGGGGATGGGGGCAGCAATTACAGCACGAGAAGACCAGCACTTCCAGAGGAGGTTAGAGGAAGCCGCTTTTAACACAGCACACGGTGCCTCCAGGCCTATAATCTTGTCAGTCTTTTTAAAACCCTGGCATTACCAGCAGACCCTATTTTCCCTTCTCCGTCCCATAGGTTTGTCTTTTCCTGCCATCCAAGGTCATCAGTGGGGCTCAGAGACCTCTCCGGCCTTCTCCCTGGGGGGCCAGTGTATCTGCCAGCTGCCTCCCTCCGCCCTTCCAAGGCCCTTCAGGGAGGGCTTTCTCGGGGGGCAAAGGGTGGAAATGCCTACAGCCCAGGGAGAGGGCCGGCTCTCCCCCACACCATGGACCAGCTCTAGCTAAAGACATCCCTTCCCCCTGTTTCCTTCTGCTCTGGAACAAACACCGGATCTGCTGCACAGGCTCTGGGGGCAGGGAGAGGAAGGCCCTGGAGACCCTGTCTGCAATTCTCCCAGCGCCCTCCTGCACTGTGGCTCCAAACTGCCTCTTCGTGAAGGGGCCGGTATGAAACTGGTGAGCCAGTACAAAAGAACCGAGCATGCCTGCTGTCTAAAAATACTCGCCTCTAAGTTCGTAAGGTCACGAGGCTGCCTGCAGGCTGACAGCTCCTACTTTGATTACGATTATAGGCTCACTTTTCTTCCCAAGCTATCTAGTTTCTCTGTGACTCACAGACCCAGGAATACCTATACCTATGGTGGGACTGACTCAGCTATTAGGGTGAAGGGGCTTTCTGGAAGCTCAGCGGGCCAATACCAGCCAGCACAGATGGCCTGTGAGGGGGAGGAAATCTCACACAGGCCTGGCAGAGTGAGTTCACCTCTTTCTGCTCCCCTGCCTGGCTTCTGAAGTCCCTTAGTCCCCGGTCACAGTTGTTTGCTTTTTACATCAGCAGCTACACACCCTACTTCACTCTGTAATGACCATTTCCTCCCAAGGAGCCTCCTTGGGCTGGCAAACTCAGGATACACAGGAAATCTACTCCAATCCCAGGATGGGCAACAGGAGATGGATTTTCCACAACAGTCTTTTAAAACAAGGCAGAACGTTCTACGTAAACAATAGGCTGCTCTGAAAGGCTGCTGACCCACCATGCCTGGCCTGGTGTCCCAAAGAACTTCGTTTCTAACCACAAAGCAGGAGACCCCAGAAAGCCCAAGACACGCTTGCTGTGAAATAATTCTCCCTGGCTCCCTTCACTTCTGCATGTCTTGTCAACAAGGCACCCACGGGATTATCTTTCCAAAGGTGTCTGTGCAGCAAACAGCCTTCGACAGAGGCAGTGTCTTGTGCCGGAGCGCACGGTAGGTTTGCATTTACTTTGAGAGACTGAGATAGTGTCTTTCTGCAGAACAAAAGGGGTAGGTTTGCTTACTCTCTGTTACAAGAGATGTAAACTCCGTAAGATCTGGGTACTTCTCCTGTAAGGTAACCCACTGTTTGTACAGGCAATCGTCTGGGACCCTTGAACTTGGAGGCAATGAGAACTGGAGGCAATGGGACTTGGAGGCAATGGAATTGATGCCAATGTGCTGATCCTCCTGTTCTTTGCTGTGCTGTGATAGTCTTTTGTCCCTGACCCAGGAGTCTGCTGTTTCCTGCTAGCATTCGTGAAACCAGGGACCGGTAACCTGATTGGCTTGCAAACGGGAAAATCTCAGCTCTCTGACAATTCTTAAGTGGAGTAGCCCTGCTCCTACTGGGGTTGATGCCCGGTCTCTAAGCTCCAGGTTTGCCCTTTTCTAGCAAACTCAGAAAAAGCCCCAAATTATAAAAAATATATGTAAAAAAGAAACAAGAATTACTTTTTGAAAAGTGCTCAGCTTTGCAAAATGATTTATCACATGCCTCTTTTAAACAGAATGGCATTTAGAGCACCTCAAAGATGACGTGATTTGTCCCAAAGAGCTGAATTTCACGGCCGTTTCCAGGACTATGCCTTGATATAAAACGAAGTGCATTCCAGCTTTTCTTGTGGGGGTGGGAATGGAGTTTCTCGTCAATGTCAAACCACTGCCCCTTCCTGAACACCAGCAGGCACGCCTGCTTCACAGCACGCTCCACCTCCTCAGAGTAAAAATTAATCACTTGGGTCTGTAGTCTAGTGAACTGAGTCGAGCCCATATCAGTTTCCTGGGTTTGAGAATGTGCTATAGTTACATAAGATATCGGCACTGGTGCTCGCTGGGCAATGGGTTCGCCACTCGATGGCTGCTCAGGGTGGAAGTGATCTGGCCGCTCCCTAAATGGGAAATGATGCTACCTACCCTACAGTATGCTGGTAGGGTTGGGGCGGGGGCATGCAAAGTGCCTAGGATTTCTGCTACATCTGTGAGTCTATACTTATTTCCAAACGAAAAGTTTTTCAAAAATGCTGTGACTTAGGAAACCAAACAGCCAATTGTGTTATATTCGTAATTAAATGAAGACAACAGTGCTTTGGAGGCCTTGGGGCTATCCTGTTGGCAATCGTACTAAAATAATAATTAACTAAATGGTTTCACTTCAAAAAAGAAAAAAATCAATCATGTGGCATGGGTGACCTCAACCACTCAGTGGAACGAGGGAACCCTCTCAGCTCACCGAGTCCCCATGAGATTCAGGTCACCTCCCCGCCCCACATGGTGCGCTCCTGAAGCACACGGTGCAATGGCAGCTGGAGGGCCCTCTGGCCTGGGACATGTGGAGGCAGGAGAGGCAGTCTAGCTGGGACTGCCGCGGCAGCTCCTCCCTGCCCTGGGAAAGGCACTGGGCTCGGGAGGAAGGAGCCCAGCTCTGCCACCGCATAGCTCAGTGGGGGGTGGAAAGTGATCTGATTTCCCTCTAAAACGGGGACAATGCCAACTACCCTGCGATGAGATCTGGACAGAAGATTTGTAGAGTGCCTAAAACAAGGCAAGGCACATCGGAGCTCAATAAACAGTATCTGTATATAAGGGAGAAGGCTCAATTCATGACCAATCAACAAGTCTTAACGAAGCACCTCCTATATGTCCAGCTCCATGACAGAAAGTCCTGCCCAAGAGACCACCGGGTTTTCCTTCCTGGGATGCCGTGCTGAAGAACTGCCTGTGCCCCATGAGGCCCCAAACTTCGCGCCCCTCCCGTGGGCTCTGCAGCACCTCACAAATGCAGATGGCCTGGACACAGGGGATCTTCACTCCCAGGGCTCAGAAAGTAGGTTCCAGCCCTGGTGACAACCACCAGGGACACCCTCACTAAGGGCAGATCCCCTATAAACCTTTATATAGATTTGATGGATATGTACTGTGCCCCTCCCCGCTGCCCCCCTGTTGGCTCTGCTTACAGCCCCCCACACCCTAACCCCGCCTCCAGCAGTATTGCAACACATATGTCTGTCCCCTAAAAGCCAACAAGTGTGCCTGGGGTGAGCGTCTCCTGGGATGGAGCCTTTGCCTTTGGCCACAGGAGCCCCCCCCCCCACACTGTCCCCACCCACAGGCTGACATGTCCTCAAATCCACAGGCTGACCCTGAACTCAGGCCATACACCACCCAGACAAAGCCTGTGTCCTAGATTCTAAGATTTACAACTCATGTGCAGAATCTTGTGCCAGAATTTGGCTGGCAGATGAGCAAGTACATAACTGTGTGAGCCTGGATTCCCTTTCTTCTCCTAGTTTCTCTGCTTTCCCTTGGTCACTTCCACCAACCAGTGAAACTTCTAGAGTCCCCAACCATGAGCCTGCAGCCACTTAGGCCAAAGAAAAGCAGCTGGCCTAACGCTCCAAACAGATCCCCCAGACCAGACCCCAGATTGGGGCAGCAGAAATGCACACCATGCCCCAGCATCTCCGGGCCAAGGCTGAGACTCTCGTGGAGATAACGAACGGGTCCTCTCTCTTCCTCCCCTTGGGTTTTGCTAGCTCTGAAATTCCAGACAAGGCAAAGGGCTGGCAGAACTGCCCCTGAGAACCCTTCCCGGGGCTGTAAGAGTGCAGAGGGGCGCATTAGCTCGGTGTGTCTGAGCTCTCTGAGGTTCTGCTAAGTCACTGCTGCAGAGACCTAGCCTGGGGGGATCAGCAGGTGACGGCAGCCACCCTCCCTAAAGGCAGGGAGGCAGAAACAGACTGGAGCTGGAGTTAGGTCATAGAGAAGGTCTGTGGGGACCCTGCTCTCAGCCCCTCACCAGCTCGTGGTCCACCCCTCAACTGCTGTGGGTACTGCCTGCTAAGAGCTCTCGGCTGCCCCTTCTCCAGAGGCTCCCCCTCAGCCCTCAAGTCCTCGGGAGCTACCTTGCCACATTCCACACCGTCTGGGGAAGGGGGCAGTCCGCAGACAATGGATGACTGACATGGCAGGTACAGAAGTTGTCCCCTAAGATGGGACAACTCTGTGGTGCCACCTGCCCTCAGCACCCACCCCTGCCCTGCCCTGCTCCCCTCACCGAGAGCAGCCCTCAAAAGTCATCTGCAGAAGAGTCCTTGTCTCGGGCTCTGCTTTTAGGGTCCCTGACCTAAGACAGGCAGCATTCAGCATTGCCCTTCTCTCATGCCCTCTCCTGGGGGACCCCTTTGACCTGGGGTTGTAGGGGTGGGCTGGGACCCCTCATGCCCACTTGGCTCTCCCTAGCATGGTTCTCCTTGTGTTAGGCTGTTTTTCCTCCATCTTTTCCCACCCTGTCCAAGCTAAGTAGAGTATGAAAGGATTAAGGTGGCTCCTAGTGGGGGGAGCCCCATGGTGGGACTCCAAATGGCCTGCAATGTTATGCGGAGTAAGTGAGCAACTGGGAACAAACCCCACTGAAGGCAGCAGGGGACAAAGCAGCAAGACTTCCTTTGCATGAGTGGGGCTGGGGGGCAGCCAGCCCCATTCCTCTAGACCAGCGGGGTCCAACCTTTGCATCTCATGGCACAGGTTACCCGGTGCCTACAATTCGGCAGCACAACGAAACATGTATCTTTTGCTGATCTGACAGAAAAAATAGGTATAATCATGATTCATTCACACCAGATGGCTATTGTTGTGCTGGCTGCTGTCATTTTCTATTTGACAGTCTCAGGGAAAAGGGTCAACAGTCAGGTGTGGACGTTTTAAACGCTCTTGCGGCACACTGGTTGAAGATCACTGCTCCAGACATTGCCACGCGCGACACACAGGTCACGGGTCTAAGGGGGCTGGGAGGGGTCCGATGCTTGTCTTTTCCCGGGAGCTGGGGGTGGCCTGGGGCAGGTGACTTTGTTTATGGACAGCTGTCATTTATTGAGCATTTGCTACAGGATAGGCACCGTGCAAAGTGCTGTATGTGAATTCTTTCTATCCTCACCACGATCCTGTAAGAGCTCCCATAAAGGAGGCCCCCAGTCCCATGGCAACTGCCAGGTTATCCTCTCCTGGGGCAGCGGGTGTGGAGGGAGCCCTGGCTCAGAAGTCAGAGATGAGAGTTCCGGTGTTGGCTCCACTTCCTGGCTGTGCAGCTTGCGCAAGTCTGTTAGTCTCCCCTGGCCTCAGTTTCCTGGTCAGTAAAATGGGGATATAACCCTATCAGATGAGTTACATATGCCGCTGTGCTGTGTCCCATGCTGGGCATGTGTCAGAAGCTGCTTGTGATAAAGGTTAACTAACATTTATTTAGGACCCACTAGAGGCTAGCCATAGGTTCAAGTACCCAAATGTACATTTTATCCCTACAGCAGCCCCATGAAGTAGATACCATCATCCCCATTTTCCAGATGAGGACACTGAGGCACAGAGAACCTTTGAAACCTTCCAGAGCCAGGGTTTGGGGGTGAAGCCTGGCAACCTGACCCCCAAGACACTGGATCATGGCAGCAGCAGGACGGAAGCCTTGCACTTCGCCCCGCCCTCCATCCGCGCCCAGGCTTCCAGGTCGGTTCCAGGCTCCCTCTTTCAGGAGGCCTTGGCTCCCTTCCTCAGCTCCCCATGGGCTCCTTCCCCACCACAGCTGGGATTTCACAGCACAGAGGGTCGCATCCTGTCTTAACGGATTCTCTATCTAGGGAGTAGGTCTTGTCTCTCCCCCCAGCCTGAGGATTCCTTAGACAGCAGAACAAGTCCAGATCTCCCCTGACTCACCAGGCCACCCCAGCCCCGACTCCCCGCACTCATTCCCGGGCCTGGCACCAACGAGCCCCTTATCAACACCCAGGGGCTGAATGACAACGAGGTCCTCTTTCCCTCAGGTGCTGGCACCTTCCTCTTGAGCAAACAGGCAGCCTTCGTGCCCAAGGCCAGGTCCACCCCAGCACCAGGGCACCCACTGGCTTCCTGTCGGCTCAGGGAGACTTGTGCCTACAGCATCCCAGCTGGGCTCTGAGGCCCCTGGCAGGCAGAGCATCTGACCTCAATAGGAACAACATCTAAGGTCATTACAAACCTGAGTGTTGGACATTCCAAAGTCCCTCAACACAGCGCAAAGGCAGGCAGGGGGGGTGGGCATGGGCCTTGCCTGGGCAACAGTGCAGAGAGGACTGGCGGAGACCAACCAGGGAAGTGTGCTGCATTCAGGTTCTCCGTGAGTACACTGGGAGCCACTGGGAAGAGTTCAGCCTGCAAGTGTTTATCCTTTCGGAGGAGAACTTGGTCTCTGTGCTTTTTGTAAAAAGGACCCTAAGTCCAAGAACTTGAGAAACTCCTCAGCAGTTACATGGCCCAGGGCCAGAGATGGCCCTGGGGTGGTGGGAGAGGACCCTGTGAGGACACTGGCCTTCACAATCAGGGACTTCCAATCCCCTGGGAAACTGTTAACATGCAGATTCCTAGGCCTGCCCTGCCCAGAATTTCTGGCTTAGGAGCAGGCTTTTCTTGGCCTAAGGAATGTCGCTCCCCAAGCTGCCCCTTATCCCACCAGCAGGGCCATCCAAAGCTTACCTGGGAGGAAGGGAATGATTCTCTGCTTGGGGTCCTTCTGTCCACCTTCGATGGGAAACTTATCCAAAAGCTGCATCTGCAATGCCAGACAGAGGGACAGGATTCAGAAGCCTGGACCGGTCCTCGGCATCCCCTCCCCACTCCAGTCCACTCCACTGCTCCAGGGCCTCACTGTCCTCACACAGGTGAGTGATGCCTCAGAGCCCTCATTTCACAGACGATTACCGAACCACATGGGGCATGAGCGGGAGGACCAGAGCTCTCTGTGCCTCAAAGAGGGTGTCTAAGCAATCTCAAGGAAGGATGGAGACCGGGGTGGGCAGTGTCTGGAGATGCCGCTGAGCAGGCTTTCACACCAGGCTGCAAGTGGTCTTTCCAGAAGCTTCTTTGGGCCCAGTTTCCTCACATCAAATGCTGCATGAGCCCTTAAGCCACCTGTCATTCCAAACCTTCCCGGGCTAGGATGGAGGAAGAGCCTGCCTGCTACTTCAGATAAAGCCACCTTCCAGAACCCATTCTGTGGGAACAGACCCAGATGCTATTTTAATTGCAAAACCAAATCCAACCCTGTGCCCCCAAGGCTGGAAGAACCCCCTCCTTCATTTCCTACCTTCCCACCCTGAGATCGCGGCTGTTTTTCCAGGGACGGACCCACTGGAAGAGTTTCCAGAGTTCTGGAGGAACAACTTTTTTTTCTTCTGCTATTCTGGGCTGAAATTCTGTATAAACTGGAAAAACACACAGGAGACAGGATGGCCGAGGCTGCGGCCCCTGATGTGTCGTTCGTGTCCCTTCCGAGGCACAGGCAGAGCTGGAGCAGAGTGCAGAGGGCAGGGCTAGCCCTGAGGACCCAACTGTGTGACCTTGGGCAGAGTCTCAGGCGCCTCATTGATAAAATGAGGAAGATCAGTCACGTGACAGCTGAAGTCCACTTCTTCCTTCGAATGTTGTATCTATTGAGCACCTACTTGGGGCACGGGGCACTAAGAAAGGGGCAGTAAAGAAAAAAAAATAAGCCTCTGCCCTCAGAGACTCTGCATGCTAGTGGAGGGAGACAAAGAATAAACAAATACGTATGATGTGCTCTGGTGGTGGTGGTGGGGGGGGATAAGTGCCATGAAGACAAATGAATTAGGTTAAGGTGTTGAACTAGAACCTGGCTGTTACTTTATACAGGGTGGTGAGGAAGGCCAGTCAGGTGGCCATTCAGCAGAGACCCACAGGAAGTGCAGCGGCAAGCCGCACTGGAAGGGGACAGGGAAGTGCAGCGTTTCTAGGCTGGGGAAACAGGAGGTGCAAAGAGCCTGAAAAGGCCAGCGTGGCTGGAGCAGAGTGATCGAGGGACCGAGGTACAGGCAACGAGAACCAAGAGGCAGGGCCCGGCAGATGGTGAAGAGGACGGCTCGAGGTACAGGGTGGTGAATGGGCCACAGAGTGGAGGCAAGGAGACCGGTGAGGATCCCTTTGACGGCAGCTTGGATCAAAGTACTAGCACGGAAGGTGGTGAAAGTGGTCCTACGCCAGATCTCCGGTGCGTTTGCGCGCGTGCATGCGTGCTATTCCTACCCACCACCCACCCACCCAGCTCTAACACGTGACGTTAGGGCTCCCTCTTGCACAGTCATTATCCAACACACACAGGCTATGTAGAGCCCACACATGGAGGGCGGGTCATTGTCGGATTCCATTCAAAACAAAACAGAGACTGCACCATTATGAATTTTCACTTCCCTGAGTACAGACCGCAACTTATGAAAAGCTGGCTCATGACTTTTCACACCCTGGCGTTCACACCGTAAGGCCACCTCGCAAACGCTTAATAACTGCCTCCTACATGTAAACAGGGCCACTGCGCCGGGACGCTATAAACTTGCGGTTAGGGCTTTAAATCAGTGTGTTTTCAAATAAATTCTACATAGAGCAGGACTCTGATTTTCTCCTTTTCCGATGTTCCTTGCTCGTTTTCTGTTTTGTGAATTTTATTTCTGTATCACATAAAAATTCATGTTCACTGAGGGGCAAAACTAGAAATTACAGAGGCAGTGGCTAGTCTAAAAGAGCGTAAGCATCACTCACAACCCTTCCTCCTGCAAAAGCAGCATCCATATTTTGGGATATACACCCTTTCCAGACATTCTTCCACACACGCAGACACAGTGAGCTTGGCAACCCTCTTACACTGTGTTAGCAGCACGCTCCCAGGTCACCAAACACTTCATATCGGCGTTCTTATGGGTGCCGCAGAATTCAATGTTTGGAGGGGCCGCGATTTGTGTAGCTGCTTTTCTACTGTTGGATATTTAGGTTGTTTCCAACTTTTCACTACCATATGTGAAACTACAGCGAAGATCCTAGTCCCTGCATCCATGCACACCTCTTTACTACTTCTTCTATTTTTGTTTCAACTTGTTGAAATCTCTGCACGTTTATAGGTGCCTTAAATCTTTTCTGGAAGAAGACAGAGAGACAGATGGAGAACTGCTGCGTGTCGCCAGCCCTGGGCCTCCGAGCAGCGGCCCCACGGAATTCCCGAGGAAGAGAACGGAGACAGCTGCAGAGAAAGGGCAGGCCCAGCAACGAGCCCTGGTGCAGTCTGCCCTCTCCAACCGCTCTTCTCCTGAAAGAAGGGGGCCAGCTGTGCCTGGCAAACTGTGGGGCTTGCCCAAGTCGGGGCTCGAGGGCATTAGGCTACAGAAACTTTAAATTCCCTGTCAGCTCTGACACGCATTTGTTCTCCGACTCTTAAATTCTTTTTCAGACCTAGGATTCTGAGATTCTCATTAAGAGTGCATAGGAAATGTGGAGTGGGCGGGGGCTGGCAGGATTCAGCGTTCGCTTCTTTCCTCCAAAAGCACATGCTGTGTACCTCGCAGGTACTAGGCCCTCTGCAGGTGCCACAAATCAGGGAAGCCACATCCGTCACACGAAGGGTAGATCTAGATCTAGAGTAGAGCAATCCGTCACACGAAGGGTAGATCTAGATCTAGAGTAGAGGCTTCGACACACACGAAGCCTCTGCCAGCACGTTAAAATGCAGGATCTGATTCAGTAGCTCCGGCGGGAGCTCGGAACCTGCATTTCTACCACGCTCACGGGTGGTGCTAGAACTGCCAGTCTGTGGACCAGGTTTCCAGGACAGTGAAGCAAAACAAAAGGGATGTGGAGTACCTCATTAACAGTTTGTGTCTCGATTGCATGTTGAAATGATGTATGATGTTTTTGACAGACCAGGTTATATAAAAAATACTTTAGAAATGGTTTCACCTGTTTTCTTTCGCATTTTTAAGTGGCTACTAGAAAATTTTAAACTACCTAAGTGGCTCCTATTATTCTATTTCTATTTGGACAGGCTGCTCTATAGCTAGGCGACCCTCAAAGTGCAGTCTGAAGTCTGCCCACCTCTGAGTCACCTGAGGGGTGTGGGTGTTCGTTAAAAATGCTGTTTCCTGGGCCCCATCTGGAAGATCGTGAACTTTTCTCCTGGTGCTAGAAACAGACAAGCAAGCTCTGGAGTGACAGGGAATGATGAGGACATGCAAGCTGAAGGAGGAGGTCAGGGAAGGCTTCCTGGAGGAGGTAAAGCCAGTGTGGTAGAGTGACAGTCACAGTCCCTGTGCCCTTCCTGCTAAAGAGCAGTCCAAGTTCCCTCAATGGATTCATGAGCCTTCTGGATGGCCGGGGTCATCTGCCAGCCCTGCAGATTTGAGTTTTCCCTCAAAGGGCCTCTTGGAGGATGCTGTGCAGCTGGCTTCTCCTTCTTCTGTAACAGATTCTCCTCTTCTCCCACCTCTGGCTTAAACCGGGCCCTCCTGAGGCCAAGACAAGCCACCTGCTGAAGGTACTGCGTCATCAGGTCTTGTCCAGAGTGTGAGCGCCCCGCTCGCCTGCTCCGCTCCAGCCCTAGCTCTCAGGTGCGAAGCCTAGCCACACCTGTCACTAATCGCAGCACCACGGGGGAGCCAGCAGAGCCTTGGGGTCTGTCCCCTCTGTCATCCCCGAGCTCACCACTAACCAGCAGCCGGTGATGTTCTCTTTGCCCACAGGCCATCTTTCAAAGAAAGCAAATCCCCTTGTTCAGACTCCAGAGCAAACCAAATAAAGGCGGCCCAGCTGAGTTTACTCAGCGTGGGGGGCTTGCAAACTGCACTGTTCAGCGTCTACGGCAGAGTGGTGGGCGGTGGAATAAAAAATAAACATCTGGGCCATGTTTGATATACAATCCCAATGTCACCCCACCCAGGGGGCCAGGCAGGCTGCAAGTGGCCCTGTAACCTGGTCGGTGCTCACTGTGCAGGGCTGGGTTTGAGAGATAAAATGCCCAGTGAAAGGATAGGGGGGCGACTCCCGAAGAGGCCTGCGCAGGCCTTCCGGGAGGAGGAAGCCTGGGTGCGTGGGCTGGGGAGGAAGGAAGGCTCCGCCTAGCACAGACTTCTGCTGCGGCCACCTTTTCAGGCAGGAAGTGGATTCTCCTGTCACTCCAGCAAAGGCCTGACTCAGGCTAGAAGAAAAGCAGGGCCCGTTGCCAGGGTCCTTCTAGAGAGAGAGACGTTTGGCTAATGGAGCCCTTTGCAACCACATCAGAAGCTCGCAGTGTGTGGAGGATGCCCGGCTGTTTATCCAAGGGGTGGATCGTGCGAGAGATACAGGACAGCCTGGCTCCCGGAGCCAGCCCCAGCCAGAGAAGGCTGATTCAGCAGCTCTTCTGAGGCAGGGCTGAACAGCAACAAACACCGAGAGAGAGACGCGTGGGCCCCGCGTCCAGCTGGGGCACATCTGTAACCCAAGAGGCCAACTCCGCGCCCTTCTGAGGGGGTGGAGGTCCCAGCAGCTCCAGCTTTGGGGCTCCAATCCTCAAACCTTAATCCACTTTTTTCAGCTCAGGAACAAAGGGAACATTTACGACAAGAATCTGGTGGTACCCTGACCTGGAAAGTTCCCTTACAAAAAGGCAAGACCACCTAGTCTCCCTAGGGACCATAAGAGAGCAAAGGAACCCTCTGCCTTGGTTTGCCCATTCTACAGACTGAGGGCTTACCCGTCCCTGTGGTGAATACCGGGGACACATCAGGGAAAACCACAGAGACAGAGAGAGACAACAGTGACACGTGTGACTTTTCTTAACGTTCATGTGCTTCCTAGTTCCCTTCCTTCTTTGGCGACCTTGTCGGGCGACATCTACTCTGGATAGCCTTCTTTGACCACCCAGTCTAAGGCCATAGCACCTTCCTTTGAATTCGAAGAGCTCTCCTGGCTTGAATTCCCTATTTCAGTACTTCAGTCTTTTATGATTTTTTTGTGCAAGTCCCTTGTTGTCCATGGGAAGCCCCTTTCCCCTAAAAGGCATCGGCACCCTTGTAGAGAATCAGCTGACTGTAAATGACTTGGTTAGGATGTATTATCCTTTTTATACACTGCTGGGCTTGATTTGCTAATACTTTGGTGAGGAATTTTGCATCTATGTCCGTTATGGATGTTATTCTGAATTTTCTTTTCTTATAATGTCTTTATCAGGTTTTGATACCAAGATTATGCTGGTTTCATACGAGCTGGAAAACACTCCTTCCTCCTAAGAGTTTGTGTGTAAAAGGATATTATTTTATCCTTGAATGTTGGATAGAATTCCATGATAAAACTATCTGGGTTTGGAGCTTTCTTTGCAGGAAGGTATTTGATTATAAAGTCAATTTCTTTAATAGATACAAAGGGGTTTAATATTTTTCTATTTCTTTTGAGTCAACTTTGGCAAGCTGTTTTTCAAGAAATTTGTCCATTTCATCTAACTTATTGAATTTATTGGCAGAAAATTATTACTAACATTCCCTTATTATTGCTTAACCTGAAGTAATAGCTTCTCTCTCCTTCCTGACATGGGTAAGTTGTGTTTTCTCACCTTCTCTCTTTGATTTTTCTTGGTAGGAGTTTATCAATTTTATTAATCTTTCCAAATAGCCTATTTTGGGTTTTGTTTGTTTTCTTTATGGTTTTCTGCTGTTTATTTTATTACTTCTGTCCTCGTATTTATGATTTCTTTACTTCTACTTATTTTAGGCTTAGTTTTAAATTTTCTCTTAAAGTAGAAATACAGATTGTTGATTTTAAACCTTCTTTTCAAACGTAGGCATAATAAAGGTGTAAAGTTCTCTCAACGGTTGCTTTAGCAGCGACCCACAAACTGTCATGTGTTTCAATGTGTTTTCATTCAGTTCAAAATATTTTAAGATTTCCTTTGTGATTTCTTCTTTGAACTCACAGACTCAAGAAACTCAACCCATTCCAAAGCCACCAAAGACGAAGACCTAAAGAAAACTATGCCAAGGCCCATCATGAGCAGATGACTCAAAATCAGTAATATAGAGAAAAATCTGAAAAGCAGCCATAGAAAAAAAAAGGACATATTAACCTTTAGAGGACCAAAGATAATGATAGAAGATTTCTGGTGGGGCAAAACGCAAACAAGAAGATGGGGGAAGGCCGTGACACTGTGAGGCCCCAAGGGTCCCCTAGCTCGACCCCAACCACAGCTTTGCTTCACATTAGGGAAGCTCAGTTACGCACTAAGTCCAGCCAAGTCCTCCGCATCCACAATACAAAGATCTTTTCATCTCTCAACTGGTGAACAAGTAATTTATTATCCAAATGGGGAAGCTTCTGAGAGTTAAAGTGAGTGCAGGTAACGATCATGTTAGGATATGAGGTGACGACTGGGTCCTGTGACCCCCTAACTAGGAGCACCGAGCACAGGTCCTGGTATAAAGCAGGTGCTCAACACATGTTGGGTGGTAAAAATAACATTTATTGAGAATTTTGTGTTAGGTCCTGTGCTTATCTCATTTAATTCTCACATCAACTCCTTGAGGTAGGCACTATTATTACACCATTTTCTGGAAAAAGAAACCCAAACACAGAGAGATTAAATAGTTTGCCAAACTAGCAAGGTGTGGAACTGGAATTCAGACTCGGGCAATCTGGCCCCTTGACCACCATAGTCTGAATGAATAAATTCAATGGAAGAAAGAAGTCAGAAATTCCACCATTAGGGTGACATTTCTATTAAAGTTCACTCATAGTGTAAGAATGGCACATCATTAGAAGATCTATTGGTATAATTTACCACATTAGCAAATAAAGGATAAAAACTACATGATCAAGTCCTGGCTGGTGTAGCTCAGGGCATACCAACCAAAGGATCACCAGTTCGATTCCCAGTCAGGGTACATGCCTGGGTTGCGGGCCAGGTCCCCGGTAGGGGGTGTGTGAGAAGCAACCACACACTGATGTTTCTCTCCCCCCTTTCTCCCTCCCTTCCCCTCTCTCTAAAAATAAAGAAATACAATCTTTAAAAAAAAATTTTTTTTTTAAAAAGCCCTGTCTGGTGTAGCTCAGTGGATTGAGCGCAGGCTGTAAACCAAAGAGTCGCCAGTTTGATTCCCAGTCAGGGCACGTGTCTGGGTTGCAGGCCAGGTCCCCAATGGGGGCCACATGAGAGGCAACCACACACTGATGTTTCTCTCCCTCTCTTTCTCCCTCCCTTCCCCTCTCTCTAAAAATAAATAAATAAAATCTTAAAAAAATTAAAATAAAAGTAATAAAACTCAATATCCATCTATGATTTTTAAAAATTTAACAAACAAGAATAGGAATAAACTTTCTTATTCTGAAAATGTTTATCTACCCAAAACAAGCCTCAGTGAAAAATCAAAACAAGGATGCTACACACTATCACTGCTTCCATCCATTATGGTACTAATGATCCCTGCTAGGATATTAACACAAGAAAAAGAAAGGAGAGGCAGACAGACTGACTGAAAAGGAAAAAATAAAGCCATCAGTATTCACAGCCAATATAAAGTTAGGTACAAAATCAAAGAGAACCCTCACCAGATGCGTACCTTTGGACCTAAAGGGCACTCACCCCTTATTAAAAAGCAATTAACCCCTAGAAGGTATAAGACACTAGACTGAAAAGAGAAAATCACACGAACAAGTTCTGGAAAGGACAGTGATGATGGGTGCATACCAATGTGAATGGACTTAATGCCATCGAACTGTATGATTTTTTAAAAAGGTTAAAATGGTAAACTTCATGTTATGCATTTTACCACACTTATTAAACCATTAAGTTTTATCTTACACATATTTTACCATAATAAAGCAAGAACGGGGTGAAGAGGGAGCGTAAGACCCTCAGGCTGCAGAGCGCGGAGATGCAGCAGAGGGCGGACATGGGCTCGGAGGCGTCGCCAACACTCCTGCCGCCCCAGCAGCAGCCGAGGAGAGAGCATGGCGCGGAGCAGTCGCTCAGCTCTGCAGCCTGGGCTCCAAACTGCGCCGGCTGACTGAATGCCCCTTTGCAAGGCTCTTATCCTCGTCCACACCATCGAGGAGGAGGATGCAACTCACAGGGAGGACATGAGAATCCCGAGATGCTGCTGCGGTGTGTTCCATAAACAGAAAGGGGCAGCAGTGTAGGCATGAGGTAGCATGGCAGTCACTCAGAAAGTTCCCAAAACGAGGGGAGTTTGAGGGTGGGTGGACAGGAGGGACATAGACTTTCTTGGCAGAACCACTACAGCCTCCGGGGAACAGAGCTGATACTCCAAGCATCCCCGAGACAGCAGCCAGGGAGAGACAGGAGGCAGAGAGGACTTGTCCGCCCGGCCAGGAGCTGCATGCATGGGATGCACTGGGTGTTGGGGCGAGGGCCCACACCATGGGGAAGCCCACATACAGGGCGCTGGAGAGCACACCCAGCTTTGAGACGGAGGCCAACCCAACTTCCAGAAGTCCTCAACAAGTCAAAGAGGTCTTCCTTGACCATTTTCTAGAAAACACGCAAGCCTTCACTACTTCAAATCCCTTTCCAACCAAGTCGTTACCCACGACATCCCGTGTGCTGCACCGGTGTGACTCAGATGGTGTAAGTCGTGGTCCGTGGTCTGACTGGGAGCTGGGAAAGCAGTGAACAGGGGGTTCCCTAGCAGCGCTAGATGAGTGTCAGCCTGCAGAGAGGCACGAAAAGCCATGCCAGAGAGCTCAGGGAAGAACAAGATCGGTGTGGCTGGAGTGAGCAAGGCACACTTCTCAGACGAGGATGCAGAAAAGCTTGGCCTCGAATAAGGGATAACTGTAGAGACAGGAAGATGGCTTTCCAGAGGGAGGAACGGTGAATACAAGAGCTTGGCAGTGGGAGGCTCCGGGCTGCTAGATGGAGCAGCCAGGTTAGAGTGAATGGACTTGCTCATGAATTCCATGAAGTGCCGCCATGTGTCAGGGAGGGTGATGGGACCCAGGGTGGAGGCTCTTGATACTTTATTCCAGTGATTTGCAGATGACTACATGGTTGGCATCAGAGCCGGGTAAGAACAGATACCCACAGGCAGAATGAGGGCATCCTAAAGCATTGGAAACGGGACACGGAGGAGAGTTATTTCCAGAACTCATCTGGGGAACAGAACTGCATGTGGGCAGAGCCTCTGGGGTGGGGGTGGGATGGCAGGAGAGATGCCCCGGATGCCCGCCCGAGCAGTTGACACTCACTAAACTCCTGTCTTCAGCAGCTGGGTCTGGTGATGGACTGGTCATTTGCCTTGCTGTCAGAAATGGCATTTGCTTTGCTACCAACAACACTGAGTGAGAGTGTGTGTGTGTGTGTGTATTTTCCCAACATATTAACTTACTAGGGCTGCTGGAATGAAGTACCACAAACTGAGTGGCTTAAGCAACAGAATTTTTTTGTCTCAGTCCTAGAGGCTAGGAGGCCAAGATCAAGGTATTGGCAGGGATGATTCCTTCTGAGGGCTGTGCAAGAGGATCTGTTCTGTCTCTCCCCTAACTTCTGATGGTTTGCTGGCAATTTCTGGTGTTCCTTGGCTTGGGGAAGTACCATCTCTATCGCTGTCTTCATCTTCACATGGCGTTCTCCCCGTGTGCATGTCTGTATCCAAATTACCTCCTTTCTAATAAGGACATCAGTCACCAGATACGGGGCCCACCCTACGCCAGTATGACCTCATGCTAACTAATGGCAGCTGCAAGAGCCCTGTTTCCAAATAAGGCCCCATTCTGAGGTCCTGGGAGTTAGGACTTCACACTGGAATTTGGGGGACACACAAGACTCCAACCGATAACACCAATGCACATCAAAACCTGTGATTAAAAGAGAAAAGACGTGCCCGTATTCTTCTACTGAAAGTCTCTTCCTGAACTCACAGTGGCGCCAACACAGTATTTTGGAAAATGTAAATAATAACCATAAACAGTACATGGGTAGTCGGATCTGGATTCAAATCAGTTTCCTCGTCTGTAAAAGGGGGACGACGACAGAACCTGCCTGATAGGGTGCGTGAGGGGAGTAAGTGAGACGACACGTGTGAAGCGCTTGGCACGGGGCCTGGCACAGACTAAGCGCCCCATAAGCGTCGGCTATGACTGTCATTACAGTCCTCATCATCACTCTTGTCATGGCAACAGGCTGCGTCCCTAATGCCAGGGGAAGTGCCTGGGAAGCTACAGCCCTGAGATCAGAGAGGCAGCAGGGAGCCCATGAGGGGAAACTGAGTCTGTGAGGTATCTTGGCCAGGCCTGGCCTGGCTCTGAGTGTCTAGGGTCCCCACGGGAGCCGTCCAGCTGCTGTGCGTGGGCCCAGCGCAGGGAGGAGGCCTCTGGCTCTCCCAGCAGCCCATCAGTGCTCGGGGGCTGGCGGGGCCTGGGATGATGGTCCAACACTCACAGTGAGACGCACGCAGAGCAAAGGAAGCAAAGGTGTGCAGCACGGTGCCATCCCAGGGGAACTTCCGCAGGCTGAAAGGTGACCAAAGCAGTGGCTACGGGGCTCCCCTGGAGACTACCAGTGGTCTCATTCCAAGCACCCCGACCATGCTGACCCAAGCCTTCAGAGCAACAACATTCAATGGGAGTCAAGAGAGGAAGGTGCCAGTCCAGTCTGCAAAGACTTGCTGGGCAGCTGAGGCAAGCCACTTGACCTCTCTGGGCAGGCACGGTCTCATCTGTGAACACTTGCCCTGTCTCCACAGGTGTTGCAAAGATCCAAGGAGGAGACATGTGAGAAGGTGCTGCCAAGTGCCAGATGCACTTATTCCTATTGAACTTCTCTGAGCCTCAACTATTCATCTGTGAAATAGGGCCAGGCTTATTTTCTCCTTCCTGGGGGCTGGTGAGAAGTTAAAAAGGGAAAACGTGTATGTAAAGCATTTCAACACATGCCAGGAGTCGGGGGAACCGTGAGAAGCAGATGCCTCTCTCAGCACTGTTTTACCACTATTTTAATACTGCCGTTAGTGATGGAATGCTTCAACTGTGAAGTCAGAATTGCTGCTTATTCCTTCCTAGCTACATGACTTTGGCCAACTCACTTAACCTCCCTGGGACCCAGTTTTCTCATCTGTAAGGTGGGGGTGAATAAAAACAGTCACCCCATGGTGGTGTGTGGATTAAATGAGATCACACAGGTGAACACAGTGCTTGCCCTACAATAAGTGCTTGATAAATGGGGTCAAGGTGAAGAGACTCCAGCAGTATCTTCCTGTCCCCGATGCTCTCCTGCAGCCCTTTCTGCTTTTGGAGAGCTGCTTAGGGCTGTCGGCCAGGGCACCCAGCCCTCACTCTCAAGGCTGAAAGGACATTAGGGTCCCTCACCTGTCCGTGCACAGCCTTCACCATTTTAAGGATCTTGTTCTTTGTTCCACCACAAGCCCTTGGCCAGGAGAAGGGCATGATGCTAGAGCGGCTGACCCCGGGAGAGCTAGTGACCAACGGGCTGGTTCAGAGATCCTGGATTCAGTCAGCTGTGAGCCTGGCTTCAGGGAGAACACGTAAAGCTTTCCCTGGACTCCCAGAGCCTGAGATGCGGCTTCCTGGTGTGCAACTGGAGCTACACACCAATCCCCTGCAACTCCCTGCTGTGTCAGCCCCCAGCTGCTGGCTGACCTTTCTTTCCTCTCATTCTCAGGAAGGTGCAGGGCTGTGGGGCCTGGGAGCTGGGGCAGGAGAGTGAGTGCTGGGCTGAGTGAGGGTCCGGGCTGCAGGGGTCATCTGAAACTGGAGGAAGAGCTTGGGCTTCCTCCTCGGGCGTTAGGAGCCCCGGGAGGACGCTGATCAGGAGTAACCTTGTGCAAGTGGAATTCTAGGAAGATAAATCTGCCCAGTGCATAAGATGGAACAGTGGTGCAAGAGACATCTGTGTGCAGGACAGATCGCCAGGAAGATGCTGGCACCAGCCCAGGGCGTCGGCAGCGACACTTCCCCACAAAGAGGCCAGCCCTCAGATGGGTCTGACTCTGTGTGTGTGTGTGTGTGTGTGTGTGTGTGTGTGTGTGTGTGTGTGTGTGTGTGTGTGTGTGTGTGTGTGTGTGTTCGTTCCAGCAGGGTCCTAGCTAAAGTCACCCTGTTCCCTCCTGGAGGGTCTCTAGCTCTCCCCTAGCCTCCCCAGAGACCCCCAAGGTTTCCAAACCCCCACCCCCAAATTTCCTGACAATTTCCTCTTCCACGTGGACCTCCAAGGACCATTCACAGAGAACACAAGGCCTGAAGAAGGGGGAGAGGGAACAAAGGAGACCAAACCTCCACCTTTCATTCCCGCTAAGCCACGCCCCCAGTCCCAGTGTTTCTCAGTTCCTCTCATCCTGATCATCCCTGCAAATGGCCCAAACTGTGGCCCCCAAAGTGCCCTAGACACCATGGGATCAAATTCAGGCCAAAGTCTGGGACAAAGATAGCACATTCCTGGCAGACAAGGCCAGGGCAGACCCTCGTGCCCCTGGGCCCGGCCTCCTGTTCAGGCAGTGAGACTGCAGGGCTGGTCCCCTGGCACTGTGTTCTCTTGGACAGCAGCCAAGTGGGACACTTTTAATCTGCGATCCGACGTCCTTGCTTCCTCCTTCCCCTTTTCCTAGCAACCCCTTTCCCCACTTTTTCTCGATTCCAAGTGGGTCAGTGTGCTCCCAGGCCCTACCGTCATCCTTTCCTCCACCCCCTCAAAGTCTTGTGCAAAAAGAAAAAAACAAAACAAAACAAAAGAATAGGCTAAAGAAGAAGGCTGGGGTCACAGCTCTTCCCTGTGGCCTTGCCCCGTCAGTACGGAACCCTCGCTTCCCAAGAGCTCACCTCTCCTCTGCTTGCGAGTGAGCCTGCAGCTGCTGCTCAGCACCCACAGTGGCCGGGCCACCCTAAAACTCAGGAGTGGGTGCTGAATGCCTCCTCGAGGACACGGGAGGCTGCGAGTGCGGCCCCACGCTGTCAGGTGGGCCCGGCAAAAGCCCGGCAGGCCCAGGGAGTTTCAGCCAGGGGGACCACTGCACCAGGTGGCTTGGGTAGGTCACCTGCCTGCTCCACCCCACCCCCCAGTTCTCTCCCTCATTGGAAGCTTGGTAAGATAAGAGACCAAAAGATACATGAAACCTCTTTGAAGGTTCCTGTCAGGAGAGCACCAAGTACGTATCATCTCTAATGCTGCTTCAGTCTGCTCCCAACTGATGGTTTCATCTCTGGCTTCACACCCTTTGCTGGCCCTCTGCCTCCCACGGGACACAAGTCTAACTCATGACCTCCATCCTGACTGACCTTTCCAGGCGTATATCCCGCCACTGTGCATATCTCCACGTACTGCACAGCCTGCCTGCACTGCCCCCCCCACCATAACATGCTGTTCCGCAGCTCAGTGCCTTTGCACGTTCTGTTCCACCTAGCTGGAATGCTCCACTCCATATGCTCTCTTGCTGTCACCACCCCTGAGACCTTTGTATAGGTCTGTCCCTCATTTACTCCCTCCTTTAGATTGCTTCTGCCATTTGGTCACGCTTACAGAACTGCATGTACCACTCTACTGTAATTGCTTGTCTACACACCTGCCTCCTTTCAAAAGGCTGTGAGCTTATAAGCAAAAACTGTGCCTTGACAGGCCCACTGTCAACCGCAGTGTCTGACACACAGCTGGACATACAATTCGACTACATTTCCCAGCCTCCCTTGCTGAGAAGTACAGTCCTGTGACTGAATTTTGACCAATGAAATATGAGCAGAGGGGATGTGTGTCTCCTCCAGAAAACCTGTAAGATGTCCCTACAGAAATGTGGGCACAGAGATCTGTGGGGGAGAGAGCCACCAGGTGGGAGAGTCCAGAATCCTCCAGTCATTTGTGTTGGTTTTGATCTATGACATGAGCAGGAAAGAAATCTATTGTATTGAGTCCCCGAGAGTTTGTTACATAGCAGGTAGCCTATCCTGACTAATACAAAGGAGCTCAGTCAAGGTCTGTTGAATCAAATTGAAAGAGGGAAGAATCACCTGGATCCAATCAAGTCAGCCATTACATTCCTACCTGACTGGACTATTCCCAAAGCAAAGCCGTCACCCTTCCTCCCCTCGCCCTGCCCACCAAATCACACACAGTGCTGAGCGTGTGGAGCGTTCCCCAGTTAAGACCGAAAAGGGTGGGGACTGAGGACTTGCCAGCTGACCTGTAAGAGCCACCATAAACAAATGAGCCCCAACTTGAGATCCCGGTTCCACGAGTTTGCAGAAGGCACACAAAGACAAAAAGCTGAACTGTAGGGAGGGGCTGGCTCCTCCTCAGACAGGCATCCACAGCCCTGATGCGTGGCCGTTCCAGCTCCCAGGAAGCCCTCCAACGACAGGGACCCACCATCTCTCTGAGGCAACCCGGGGGTGCCCTTGGCAATGTCTGAAAAGCGCCGAAACAATGTTCCTCACACAGAGTCCAAATCTGCCAGACCAAATTCCCATCTGGTCACAAAGGGCTATGGCCAAATGGGAGAAAGATCACATCTGCATAGAAGGAAGAAAAAGAAAGGAATGGAGAAGGACTCCAACTGTCCCTTTCCAGTGTCTATGCCCTCGCTACTCAGGGTATGATCCCGAGTAGCCAAATCATCACCCGAGAGCTTGATGGAAAAGCAAAATATCAAGCCCCATGCAGACCTGCTGGGTCGGAATCTGCGTTTTAACAAGACTGCTAAGTAGTTGGTGTGCACATTAAAATTAGGAAGCCTTCACTATTCTTTGCCACAAGGATCCCATCCAATCTTTAGTGAGTGTTCTCCGAAGCAAGGTGCGCCCATAAACAAAGACAGGCACACGAAGGAGGATCGGGAGCTAAGCAGTGGGACTCGCCCTCCGAGTGGAGAAGGAGGGGCAGGCCTCGCTCACCCCACTCCCTTACACAGTAGCCCCCCACCCACATCCGCCATTTCACTTTTCACAGATTCAGTTACCCCTGGTCAATCTCAGCCCCAAACTATTGAATGGAAAATCCCCAAAATAAACGATTCGTAAATTTTAAATTTGTGCCATTCTGAGGAAGATGATGAAATCTCTCGCCTCCCCCCGTCCTGTCCGGGCGTGATCATCCCTTCGCCCTGCGTGTCTGTGGGGTGAGCAGCGTCTGAGCAGCGTCTCCCTTACCAGCTCCGGTGTCAGAGAGAGAGACAACACACACATAACCGTTATTACAGTGTATCATTATAACTGTTCTATTTTATTATTAGTTATTGTTGTTATTCTCTTCTTGTGCCTAATGTATAAATTAAACTTTGTCACGAGTATATAGGTAGAGAGAAAAAACAGCATATCTAGGCTTTGGTACTATCCACGGTTTCAGGCATCCACTGGGGGTCGTGGAAAGTATCTGCCACAGATGAGATGGGACGACTGCGCTCAGCTCCAGCTGGCCACACATTCATCTACCCATTCCATGATTTCTTGAGCACCTGCCGTGTGCCAGGCACTGTTCTAGGCACTGGGAAAACAAGCTACTGAGCAGGCAACGTCCTGCTCTCCTAAAGCCCACACTCGAAAATAAATAAATAAATAAACAAACAAACTCACACTCCAGCAGAGGCAGCAGTAAACAAGTAGACAATGTCAAATAAGATGATGATTGATTGTGGGAAGTGTAGACAACAACAGAAGGTGATAGTGTGACTAAGAGTGACGGGGCTGTTGGGGGGGACCTCTCTGAGGGGACCTCTGTGAGGAAGTGGTCGAGAAGCCCTCTCTGGGAGGGCACCCATGAGCTGAGGTCTGAGTGCCCAGCTGTCAGCTGCTTGAAGATCTAGGGAAAGGGAGCTCCAGGCAGCAGGAACAGCAATGACAAAGACCCCAAGGCAGCACGGTGCTTGGTATTCCAGGAACAGGCGGGTGATTGGCAAGCTGAGAGCCAATGAAGGGAGGACGGCAGGAGACAAGGCCAGAAGGGCGGGCAGGGGCCCACTGCACAGAGCCTGGGGCAGGGTAAGGAGTTGGGAGTTCATTCCTAAAAGAAAGGAAGTCTTTCAGAAAGGCTGTAAACTGGGCTGTGATGTGATCTGACTTATGTTTTTAAGAGATCACTCTACTGGTGGGAAGACAAGAGCACCAGTGGGGAGATCCCTGAATGTGCCATTCGATTGCCCGGGTGGGAGGTGAGGGGGCTGGACCAGGGTGAGGACAGAGCTACATTCTGGAAGAGGGCAGATCCAGGCTACCTTCTGAGGGAGGTCTGAGAAGGCACGCTGACTTGCTGTTGGGTTGGGTATGGGACATGACTGACCAGGTTCGGGGGGGGTCCCAGCTGGGTTTGAACCCCTTTGGCGCCTCAGGTGCTCGTAGCAGCTGACCCAGGCGGCCCATGGGCCCCAATCTGGCCTGATGGCATTGAGGGCCAATTTGGGCACCTGCCGCCTCGAAGGATTCCTTCCTGGTCACTGAGGTCAGCCACGTAGCCCCCAGGAGTCTTTTCTCACGTCGCCTTTCTGGAGGCCCCTCAGGCCCAGGACTTCCTAGTGCCTCTGCAGGTTTGCAGAAGGTAGGGCCCAGATGGTAAAAGGGGAAAATCCCCAAAGCAAAGACTAAAACTTGGGCAGAGCTGACTGAAGTGGGGGGCCAGGGAAGCAGCCGAGGTAACGAGGCAAGCCACCCAGGGCCAGGCTCGGCTTCCCAGGCTCCGTTTCAGTAGGCTTTCCTTGCGGGGAAACTTGACTCCTGTCAGGGCACCAGGAAATGCGGTAGGAAAAATCCCCCCCGCAGAGCCTGGTGTCCTCTAGTCACCCAGGCACCCAGCTGACGGATGCTTGTCCAAGTGGCAGCCCTGCGGCCCCGGGTGATGGCTTCCTCTCGGCAACCTCATAAACACGGCAGCTGCCCACCCAGGATGAGGCGTGGAAGGAGGAAGAAGTGCGAGGAGAAAGGGCTGGCTGCTTGGGGACTGCCGGGGTGGCTGTGTGTGCAGGCCTAACTTCCCTCTCAGGCTCCGTCCTGCACATACAGCAGGCATGTCCCTGACCTTGGCTGTGCCCTCCAAAGTCCTGCCTCGCACCTTCCCCCACGCAGACCTCCCTGCCTGGACCGCCTTCTCAGTCTACCGAAGCCCTCTTCCTAGGCCTACCTCCAGTTCCACCTTCTAGTAAAACCCAAGGCAGGAGGAAGGGAATCTAGCATTTATCTGACGCCTCCTCTATCTGTGCCATGTTACTTCTTTTTAAAAAAATTACCTGACGCCAAATGTGGCAAAACGTGAACATCTGTTAAATCTGGGGCACAGGTCCACTAATGCCGGCTAGAGTCCTTTCTATAGGATTGAAACTTTTCACAACTAAAAATAAATATTGGGTTGGCCAAAACGTTCAATTGTTTTTTTCCATACGATGCCTCTAGTAGTGCTTAGTTGTCTTTAATGTCATTCAAAACAGTTTTGTCAGACAGTATTGTGATAGCTGTCATATCAGTGTACATTAAAAAAACATCAAAATTGGTAAATTTTTGTGTAGCCACTTTAATACTGAAGAAGGAAGAAAATACACAATGTTTTCAGCATATTATGCTTTATTATTTCTTTTTTTTTTTTTAAGATTTTATTTATTTATTTTCAGAGAGAGAAGGGAGGGAGAAAGAGCAATGTATGGTTGCCTCTCACATGGCCCTCATTGGGGACCTGGCCCGCAACCCAGGCATGTGCCCCAACTGGGAATCGAACCAGGACCCTCTGGTTCCCAACCCACGCTCAATCCACTGAGCTACACCAGCCAGGCAGCTTTATTATTTCAAGAAAGGTAAAAACACAACTGAAACACAAAAAAAGATTTGTGCGGTGTATGGAGAAGGTGTGAAGTTCGGTATGATGCCCCATGGTCGGGTAGACCAGTTGAAGTTTAGAGTGATCAAATCGAGACATTAATTGACAACCATCAATGTTATAACATGTGGGAGATAGCTGACATATTCAACATATCCAAATCGATAAAGTTATCAGTGTAAATAAAAAATGTGTCTTTTATTTTACGGACAAAGCTAAATGGACTTTTGGCCAACCCAACAGAAAAGCGAAGCTGAGGAGAGGAAAAGGGGCTGGAAGGGGCAGACCGGAGCACGGGGAGCCCTGGAAAGACACCGCTACACAGGCGTAAAATCAGGAGGGCTTGGCCTGGGGCTGAGAGGAGGGATGCGCAGGGGTGAGAGACGGGACCGTGGCTGAGAGAGGGAAGGGGGAGGAGAAGGCAGAGGGAGGGGCCTAGAGAGGAGCCAGGTTTAGAACACGCTGAGGGGCAAGCACATGTGTGACTTATAAGTAGAAAAGCCTTGAAGAGTCAGCCTGCAGGTCAGCTCGTGTTCCATCTGTCTCCACTCCCTCAGCCCCACGCTGGACCAAGTGACTTGTCCATGGCAGGCGTTCAACAAACGTGGTCAGGTGCACACTCACCGCCCACCCTCTGGTGGATGACAGATGCTTGGACCAGAGAGAACTGCCCCTCACTGGGAGAAGATGCCCAAGGGAGGGCAGGGCCCTGCCCCACGCCTATTCCTGATGCCCTACCTGACCCAGACTGAAACAGCTGGTGGGGTATTTTGGGGGCCAGCGTGACCCTACAAAGGGCACTCCCTTTCCTGGGCAAATGCCCACTGCTCAGCTATTTCTAGCAGGAGACTGAGGCGGGGCAGGCATGGCCGTAGAGGAACAGCTAGCATGGGGAGGGGAGGGATCAGGTGATAAACAGACAGATAAGACCCAGGAGACCCCCAGTCCAGCCAGAGAAGGGAAAGAGGGGAAGGAGCAGCTGGAGATTCCTGCCCTCCATGTGCCCAGCCCTAACCCCCAAACACCCTGGGCCCTCCTCTCCAGAATGACCTGGGTTGGGGCTGGGAGCACGACCCACCCCCTGTACTCGTGGGGCTGGGCACAGCACGGGACAGGGAAGTGACACTGCAGTCTCATATCTCTCCGGGAGGGGAAACAGCCCGTGGGTGGCCATCGTGGTGTCCCGTCGTGGTGTCCCCGGGAGGCAGCGCAGACTTCCCATCAGGGCGCCACAACTCACCTGGTTCCAAAGGGAGCGCCTGCATAGGAGTCCCTCCCAGGAGACTGGCAAACACATGTACGCCAGCGCCACAGCGGCTGGGGAAAGGCCACAGGGACGGACAGCCACTCCCAGAGATAGGCCTGGACTCAGAGACCCTTGTGGAGATATAGAGAAACAAGCAGAGATACTGGAGAGAGAGAGAGAGAGAGAGAGAACACCGCAGGGAGCATCCAATACTCCCAAGCAGAGAAAAGGAAATGAACATCCTCACAGAAAGTGATGCTTTCTCTCTCTCTGCCCAGCCCAGCCCTCCCCAGCGAGGGCAGGGGGTCAGGGCAGCATCCATCCCTGCAGCCCATCCAGCCCCCACTGCTACAAAGCCTTCCTGGCAAGGGAGGGGAAAGCACCCCTCTCTTCTCTGAGGTACCTGGGCCTCCCAGGCCACCTCTGCAATGCTCTGGCTCATGTAGGGGCCACATCCAACTTCTGACTGGCAACAATGGGCAAGAGGGGTTTAGTGAGTGGATTCCAGAACCAGGCTGCTGGATCTCAATCCTGCCCCTCACTTGCTGCCAGGAAGGTGGTTCTGCAGCTCCACCATTCTGCACCTTGAACTTCACGGCCAAAAAACAGGTGTTCTGAAGTAGCCCAGTGTCCCAGCTGCACCCCGAAATACATGAAAGAAAGGACAGACTTTGACATTTTTGAGTCCTCCTACACATGGAGATTTCCGGGTCCATCTCTCCCATCTTGGTCCCGCCCCAATACAAGGAAAGACGAAGGGAGAAGGGTGCACACAGAGGGGTCCCTCCACCCTCCCACTGAGGCTCCCTCCTCACAGGCTCCAAGATGAGGCGCAGAGCCCTGGGAACCTGAGGATAAACAACCCGTCTCCTTGGGGAGCCAGACAGGCCGGCCTTCGGCAGAGATGCCCCTCGGGAGACCAGCCGGCACTGTCTCGGTGGGGAGAATGGCTGCTTGTTGGGCGAGGAACCATCCTCTCTGCAGGCATCTTGCCTCCAGCCCATACACCAGCCTCGTGCTTCCTGTTTGGTTTGGGGTTGTTTTTTTTTTTAAGGTATATCTGAATGTGGTCCATTTAGCCCCAGGGACCACCCCCCAACCCCATTCCTAGGCTCCTCCCCAGCCCCCCGCCAGCACTGAGCTCAAACTTCCAGTGTAGCTGAACTGGCCACTTTGTTCTGTTGGGCACCAGATAAACGCTCCATAATTAGCAGACGGAGCCAAACCCTGGCCTGGGTTTCAGGCTGTCTCCTGGCCAGCCTCAGAGCCTTTATTTGCTGCAGCTTAGGAGTGTCTAAGACCTGTTTATGGCTGGGACCGTGTCCCCCTAGTCCAGGCTGAGAGTTGTACAGGGGAACACCTGGAGCTCCTGCGCCTCCCCCCTCCCCCCACTGCCCAGAGGGGCCAGTGGCAACAACGGGAATGACCGCCACGCTAACCACGCTCCCTAGCTGTTTCAGTTTCAGTGGGGAAGGTCCCTGAGCCTTATCTCCTGGAAATCTCAGCCACTCCGGGCAGCTTCTGCAGTTACAGCCATCTGCCAGATTGGAAGGCTGAGACTCTGAGAGGTTAGGTGACTGTCCAGGGTCACACAGCTGGTAAGAGGTGGGGCCAAGGCACCCCCGTCCCCACAGAAGGCTGTCTGATAGGGCCCAAGCTTCCCACCCCTACGAGACACTGCCCCACCAGGAAATGTGGGAATTTGGCACCAGAAATCCCACAAGCTCTCCTGAGAGGCTGCTGTCCCCCAGCTGTGGGGGTCTAGGAGGAATCTGAAATCTTTCTTCCTTGGCTTCAGCTACAGTGAGGATATGAAGGGAACAGTGCCAACTCTCCAACAACCCCTATGGGGGCCTTGGTCCGAGGGGACATCCTGAGATGCAGGAATCGCAGCTGCTATAAGTCACCTGGGGGCCAAGGTCCAGCTGGGATGGTGGGCAGCTGGTGAGGGGGATCATTGCAGCTGGCCTCTTTGGGTCACCCAGCTGGTGGCAGTTCTTCTGCTGGATGGAAGAACAAGCCCTTCCCATAAACGAGCCACAGCCCAGGCCCCCACAGCTCACCCCGGCTGTCCCACACGCCCAGTTCCCTAAGAGCCAAAGCTAAACCAACTGCTGCCGTCTTCAGGGAGGGGGATGCCAGGACGTCAAGACCGCCAGGCCCCAGATCCAGGAGCTACCTCCACAAGCCGGCTGGGATGCCCCCAGCTTGCGGGCTGGATGGCGGAGGTCTGCACCTTGGGCAGCTCGCCCATTCTGTGCCTTCTCCCTGATTCTCCACCAGCTGGCAGCTCCAGCCCAGGCCTAGGCTGCCAGCCTGGCTTTTCCATCCAAGACGACCCTGAGTTTTCCACTCAGGGTCCCCAGTACCAAACCCAGTGCTGGGCACGTAGCTGGCACTCTTCAAAATGGCTTGAAATCTCCTCCTTCAGTAAGGTAGTCGCAGCTGACGGCTTCACAGAAGGTACTGTGTACACCCACACACACCCCACTCACCTGGCCGCCACCAGAGGTCTTCCTGCCCTCCATTCTCCAGTTTGGAGGAGGACACAGTCCCTCACCCGCTTTCTAGCCAACTTCCCTGTTGGTAGTCCAAAGAAGGGCAGATGCGGGCCTGGAGAGGGCAGAGCTAACCGGGGACCAGAGGAGGGGGGGTGACAGAGCGGCAACTGCGGTCCGGGACCGCCCAGACGTAACACCCAAACACACCCTGACATGACATCCTTATGCTGGGAAAACAAGGTGCAGCTCTGGTGGTCATGCAGGTGGCATGGCCTGACTCAGACGCTGCCTCTGGCAGAGCTGGGGTTTATCATCCAACCAGAGAGGCGGGCGGCGGTGGGCAGGGCGTGTGGGCGAGGCTCCAGGAAGCAGGCGATCCTGTGAAAGAGCTGCTGCCAGACCTTCCTAGGAGCAGAGCAAAATCTGCTCTCTGCACAGGTACCTTCTCTCCAGGGGTGGACGGGGGGTGAATGACCACCACCGCCCACCCCCAACCCCAGGAGCTCCCTCACTAATGCTTCCTGCCCTCCTCAGCTAAAAATAGAAAGAGGGGCCCTGGCTGGTGTGGCTCAGTGGATTGGGCGCGGGCTGGGAACCAGAGGGTCCCGGTTCAGTTCCCAGGCAGGGCGCGTGCCTGGGTTGCGGGCTGGGTCCCCGGTGGGGGCCATGTGGGAGGCAGCCATACATTGCTCTTTCTCTCTCTCTCTGTCTCCCTCCCTTCCCCTCTCTCTAAAATAAATAAATAAAAATCTTTAATTAAAAAAAAAAAAATAGAGGGCCTCAGGCTGGGAGACTCGAACTCCAGACTGGAGTGAGCTAGAAGCCAGGCTGCCTGAGTTCCAGGCCTGCTGTCACTTGCTGGCCCTGTGATTTGGACAAATCACTTCTCCTCTTAGGGCCTCACTTCCTCCTCTGTCAAATAAAGGAAATGAACTACATCAGAGGGTGGACAATAGTGTCATCTCAAGGTGCCATTGCCAGTTGATAGGTAGTGTCTTCCTGAGGATAATCAGTCCTGTATTTGTAGGAAGATTCTGAGGCCATGTCTGGGCTCAGGAGGGACAAACACCGCCTGCCATGGGCGCAGGACGGGCGCGGGCCAAGGTCGGACGATGACGTCTGTCGCGGGCCTGCGACTGGAGAGCGGCAGCATGAGTGCCCGACTCGCACCATCCTGCTTGACGATCTCTAGGAGCCTTCTGGTTGTAAAACTTACAATTCCTCCCCGGATCCCCCAGTGGGCATGGTTAACGCTGGTCGGCCAGCATGCACCTTCCATGCTGTGTGTGATATTTGCACACAGCTGCTTTCTTCCCCTGAAGTGATGTTTTTGTCAGCCCTGCAGGACAGTCACCGAGGGAGCAGGCAGCCCTCCAGGCCCCCATGCCCACACTCACAAGAGGGCAGAGCCCATGAGCAGTGCCAAGGTTTAAAACCCAGAGGGCACTCTCTTCTAACTTTCCCTGGTGTCCACAAAGGGGCTCCCCCACCCTGGTCCCAGAGGGAGGATGAGTGACCAGCAAAGGGCAGTGTTGGCTCCTGACTTCCTGGTGCACAAGCAGGAGTGTCATCTGACAGGGCCTCGTGTCACTTAGAACTCGCCAGAGGCATGGGCCTGGATCACCTACAGACCATTGGCCATAAGCACAGGTACCTAAACAGGTGCTCACAGATCAAGAACTCATCTGCAC
This sequence comes from Micronycteris hirsuta, assembly GCA_004026765.1. Taxonomy (NCBI): domain Eukaryota; kingdom Metazoa; phylum Chordata; class Mammalia; order Chiroptera; family Phyllostomidae; genus Micronycteris; species Micronycteris hirsuta. The sequence continues at coordinate 86,506 of PVJI01003510.1, forward strand.
AGGAAAAAATTAATTTGTGGGCTGAGTGTCAGGCAAGCTTCTCTCTTCTCTCTGTATCCTTAGGGCTCTGCTTGGTGGAAAGTTCTCCTGATGCAGCACCCCCCCCCCCCACACACACACACTGGCAGTGGTTCTGGGGCCCTGCCCCCTTCTCTGGGGGTTACTTCCCTTTATGCACGGATGAGTGGAGGCCCTCCCCAATGTACTCTGCTGACAGCCACCACCTCCCCACCCGTTCTGGGCCTGCAAGGCTCCACATGTACAATGTTGCTCCAGCCACAGCACTGGGGAAACTGCACGAAAAGAGGTCACCATACAAACTCTGTGCAGATGCCATCTGCCTGGACAGAGGGAAAACACAATGTGGAGTACGCTCTAGCCGCACGCCAAGTAACTCCAGGATTCCGACTCACTGGTGAACTACTTTTCTTCCTGAGTGGCCCGCAGGTACCGTTTCACCAGGCCTCCCTTCCTGCCACTCCCTGGAAGACAGACACCCCACAGCCCTCCCCCATCCCCAGTCCATCTCAGCACAGAACCTACCAGAGGGGAAATCAGGAGACAGGAGGAAGCTGGAGTTCACCCCTGGGCCACAAGGGCCAGATGAAAGGGAGGGGCTGAGACAAAAGCTGGCTTCCAAGGGGAGGGGAACCAGCCACAGAATCTCCAGGAGCCACTGGGATGCCCAAAGGGCTCCCCTGGAATCCCCTTCTGTTCCCTCAGGGATCTGAAAGATGCCTCTTTCCCAGAGCAAGGAAGTACTGTCAACCAATAATTCCTTTTTAAAAAGCAGCGTTTTCCTAACAGTGTTGCTGGGAGAAAGGTGGGTTGATAAGTTACACTTTGGAGGTGAAAGTACTATCTGGAAAACCGTTAAGACCACCACCGGCTTCCCACACCTAGAGGCAGACTGAGCTAAGTGGTGAAAGTAAAGTCTGTATAAACGAGACACAGGAAGAAGCCTCAGCCTCCAGGTGGGGTAGGGATGTCCAGCTACCTTCCCTTGGGGTCAAGTTTCTAAAGGTCTACCTGGTGAGTCTGCAGCTTCCCTGTCTAGTGTCTGTGCCAGTCACGATTCTAAGAACTTTCTTTTTTTTTTTTAAGTTTTTTTAAAGATTTTATTTATTTATTTTCAGAGAGAGGAGAAGGGAGGGAGAAAGAGAGGGAGAAACATCAATGTATGGTTGCCCCTCACATGGCCCTCACCGGGGACCTGGTCCGCAACCCAGGCATGTGCCCCGACTGGGAATCGAACCGGGACTGTCTGGTTCCCAGCCCACGCTCAATCCACTGAGCTACACCAGCCGGGCTCTAAGAACTTTCTTGATATGGGTTGTCTCATTTTATTCTTAACCTACTTTAAAGAGCTTTCCTGGTTGTAAAACTTACCACAAGGCAGGTTTTTTATTATTCTCATCATACAGATGAGAAAACTGAAGTGCAGAGAAGTTAAAGAACTCAGCACAGGTAATACACAGTAAGTGCTGGAGCTGGTCTTGGAAGCCGACCATCCCGGCCCTGGTGCACCTGCCCTTAAGAGCCGCACTCTATGGCCACGATGTGAATTATGTGAATTTCTGCTTCTTAAAAAATCACATTACAAATAAGGCGAAGATACCTCTCTGACTGAGCCCCTTCTACCACTGATGCCCCCAAACCTCTTTCAGAGATAACTCTACTACCAATTTGGAGGGCATCTTTCCAGATTTTTAAAAATATTCATACACTTATACTGTATACATACTTGCAAAAGATACCTCTTTTTGTTGCTTCTGCATAATAGCTGTTGTACTATAAATATTGTTTTGAAAGTTGCATTAGGCATTCATTAACATTTCTTGGAGATCCATCTGCAAAACTGAGATCAATCTCCTTTGCTTTGAGCAGTGCACAAAGTGGTACGGGAGTACCCCGGTTTCCTCAGCAATCCTCTGTGGCTGGTCACTGAGGCTGCTTCCCGTTTTCGCCATGGCAAACAACATGGCTTTATGTGCCTTCCTGGGACCTCCGTCAAGGTCAAAATTCTTCTCTGTCCAGAGTGAGCAATCACAATGACCCACAGCTCACCGCAATGCTGGAGCTAGAACTGCCACACCAGGCACTAGAAGTTTCTAGAATGCTTGGTACAAAACTGTTCTTCAAACTTGGCAAGTACCTCCCCAGGCTTTGGTCCCCATTTGTCAATGACCTCAAACAACACAGAGCTTGCCTGGATGACTGAAAGACAGGACCTGCAGAAGAACCCACCCCCCGCCGCCACCACTCACTTCCTACTCTCAGGTGGATCCCTGGCACACCCCAGAATCAACCCCAGTCTGACCTCAGCTGAGGTTTGCTCTGGACATCAAACCAAATTAAAGCTTGTATAAATTTGATGAATAGAAAAATTAACACAAATCTCTACCTGCAAAGTGAGGGGCTTGGGATAGAACTCTTCTTAGAATTAGAAAAATGCGGTGATCCTACAACTCTCCATAAATGACATCGTAACATGCCCAGGCAAACATACACATCCATTTCAAGGCCAGTTATTAGCGACTGGGGATTGTACTTGGTTCGCCCAACATCAGCCTGGCTATTGGAGAGCTGAAAAGGGAGTGTGACCCTCGGTGGGGTAAGCGGGTGGGGAGTCTGGAGAGATGAATAAGGAAGAGAGAGAAAAGCTCTTCAGCATAGGTTAAGTTCTTTAGAGCAAATAGCCAAACCCGAACAACCTTCTTGACTCCGTCTTCCAAGCAGTGTGGGGGGAGCCAAAGGGTCTCTCCTGCCTCTGATCAAATATTGACCCTGCGCACTCCCTGGCCAGAGTTCAGACTAAAGGGCCAGCGGCACCATGGAGCCAGTGTTTGCAGAGTAATTACTGCTGCAGTAATTGCCTTGTAGGTCAGATTGTGAAACAACCTCAGATGGAGCCTTCCGGCCCTTCCTCAGTGGGGCCGGGCCTGGGGAAGATACTTCACAGTGAAGGGGCTGTGCAAGGAAATTTGGAGAGGCTGGGGACGTGGGACAGCTGCCAGTGAGAAGGCGACTTAAGAGCATCTGTGGCCCTTCACCCTCCTCCTTCTGCCCTTAACTGCTCTTCTGAGGGACTGAAGCCCTTTATAACCAAACAGGCCTCGGCATCAGGCCTTGTCCTGGCCAGCTCCCTCTAGGACAGGTCTCTTTCCTGGTCAGATAGGGCTGAGTGGTGGATTGTTTTTAGAAGAAACCAATTTCCACTTGAAGACCAAGAGCCTCTCCTCTCCCTGTCCCCAACGTGACTTCGAAAATGCCCTCAGAAGCCCTCTCTGTAACTGCCCTGGTTTTTAAAGAGATGTTTGGAAAACTGTTGAATTTGAATTGCTCTGTCAATGGGGCAAATTGTGATGGAACTTGGTGTCCCTCTTCCCGCTGAGCCCTGGAGACTTTGAAAGAGAAACTGGGAAAGGACTAGGAGATGGCAGAGCGCGCTGGGCTGAACACCAGGCCGGACCGGGCCTGCGTGTCCCGGATGGTCTAAGTCCCACGCCACTCTCCGCGACGAGAGAAATGCTCTGTGCCTGCTCAATATTTAGCGACTAGTCACTGCGGCTACAGACACTTGCAAATGTAGCAAGTGCGACCAAGAAACTAAATGTATTTTTAAACATCGATTGAATTTAATTTTTAAAATGTAATCTTTAAGATTTTTAATTAATTTAAATAAATTTAAATTCAAGTAGCCACATGTGGCTAGTGGTTACTGAATCCTAGACACAGGTCTAAAGCGCCCGGTGGGCAGGAAGAGGGGCCGGGGTCAGGGAGCAGCCCCTGGTGTGTGGAGGGGAGAGTCACCGGGTCTGAAGGCTCCACGCAGAAGGTGTGGGGCCCAGGAGAGGGTCTTGTCTGATTAGAAAGTCTTACCCTGGTGCCCATGGAAGGATTTCAGGGGGGTATGGAAGACCGAAAAGGCTACTAGAATTGTATATGTACATTCATGCGTTAGTCTGGGGAGAAAGCCTTGCTTTCATTAGAAGCATAAAGGTATCCATGATCCCCAAAATAAAATAAAATAACCCATTGATCTGTCAGATAAAACTTAATTTCTTCAGGGAAACCTGTCCTGATCCAAAACAGTAAGGTTTCCCTGTAATGCGTCTATGGTGCCTTTCTTTGTAGCATTTGGAAGAGCATAAAAGAATATATATATATATACAATCTGTCTTCCCTCACTAGGCTAGAAGACCCATAAAAGCAGTAACCTGGTCTGCTTTTGCTCATCACCAAATCTCCAAGGCCTGGCCTACTGCCTGGAATGTAGAATGCAGGCTCTTAAGACTAGATAGACTGAGGGTGGATGAATGGATGGACGGAGAGAAGGAAGCAGGCAAGCAGGCATAAATGCATGAACAAACTAAGAAATGAATTAGGGACATACTTTACCCTGATGACTCTAATGCTCAAAAACAACCAGATTCCCCCCAAACCAGACAGAGGTGTGTATCAGTCAAGGCTGCTGTCACCAGTCAAAGCCACACGGGCACCTTCTCTGTTCCCCTCCCAGGAAGAATGCTCTTTCTTCCTCTTCATCCCACAGCACGTTCCTTAGATCTCACTCCAGTATTTGTCTCGTCTACAGTGGACTCGGCTGCTTAAAGTCTACTGTCCCCACAAGACGTGGACTCCTAAAGGAAGGGACCTTGTCCTTCTGCACTGAGTGTTCCCCGGCCCGCAACACTTCTACCCTGCAGAAGTGCAAATGTGTGGGAGGCCTCGGCGTGGGCCGTCCTCTCCTCCCCTGCGCCAGCCCGGCTCATTCACCTTTACGCTTCCAGCCTCACCGCTCGCAGCCGCGGTGAGGCTGCCAGATTCAGCGAGTGAAAACACAGGACACACACTAAAATGTGAATTTGGGATAAACAAGGAAGAACTTTTTTTAGCCTCAGTATGTCCCATGCAATATCGGGGGCGTACTTATACTAAAAAAAAAAAGTTATTCATTGTTTACCTAAAATCCAAAAGTAATCGAACATCTCACATGTATCTGGTGACCCTGACCGCCAGCTAAAAAAGAGTGTGAGCGGCGGGGCAGCCGGGGAATGCCGGGATAGACGGCCTTCCCGTGCAGTCCGAAGGCTCCAGCTAAGTGTGGAAGGGGCAGTTCATGGGTTACCTGTGGTTTCTCACCCCCACACCACAAACAGCTCTCCGATGCTCCACCAGAGTTCAACCCCACAGACGACCTGTGAATGTCACGGGTCACATCAAAGAGACACTGGCTGTCCTGGAAGCGTCTGGCCTCCCTGCTGCCCGCTGCCCTGGCAGCACTGGTTGCTGTGCTGTGTGTCGGGAAGTTTCATTCCCTGGGATCTCCCAAGAGCACCGCATGCAGAGCAGGCAGGTCCTGGCAGAAGCTTTGAAAATGATAACCCAGAGGGAGGCTCGGCTTTAAATCTTAGTTTGCACATAGGCTGGGAGGAGGGCAGGGCCACTTGGAATCACTTTGCATATGACTCCAGGTTACATTAGAGGTCTGGGAGCCCAGGGCCTCCTTGTGGTACCCTGACCTCCACCAGGAGCAAAAGATACTATTTGAAGAGGGAGAAATTAAGAGAGGCAAGTGTGAGGAGACCCATGCTGGGGACAGGGAAACCAACTTGTGGGAGGGAAGGGACCTAGGGCTCCCTCAAAGGGGTATCCAGGCCCACTGCAATGATCTGAATACTGTGTATAAACTCCAAATGGTGCCCAAGTAGTACAACGTTTGACTGTGTGAATAATGAGCTGAACTGGTTCGGCTCCGCAGTTCTTCACGGGGGGTTCACAGGGAGGTCTGTGAACACCTGACCCTATAAGTAGAATTGTACACACATGCTCTTTTTCTGGAGAGAGCCATCAAAGTCACAAAGGGATCGATGGTCCCCAGAAGGTCCAGAACCATGAGGTGGTAAAGCCAGCTTAACGGCTTCCTCTAGGCTGACTTAGTCAGCCCAGGACTTGCAGGCTTCCACAGTAGGGCCCCACCAGAAATGGGAGGGGCAAAAATGGGAAGGGCAAAATGATTCTGAGAACAGCCACCTGTGGGCCACACCCCTACACCCCCCACACTCCCAGCCCGCCCCGGGGCAAGCTCCAGGGACTCTGGCCGCTCTGGCCCAGAGCAGCATCTCGCACAGACTGAAGGTGAGTGAGGGGAACAAGAAAGCAATGCCACATGAAGAGGCACGGAGCCCCAGACCCATCCAGCAGCAGCCCAGCATCCCTGTCACTGGCTAACACCACCAGAAAAGCTAGTGGGTAACTCACTGTGGAAACCACGAGTCAGGAAAAAGGTGGATTTGCTCACTGAATCCTCACAACAACCCTGCTGGGTGGGTACTATTTGAATCCTCATTGTACACATGAGAAAGCAAAGCCTAGAGAAGTTTTGGAAACTGTCTGGAGTTACACAGTGACAGAACCAATGACCAGTCCTAGGCAACGTACCCCCAGCCCCTAAGCTCGAAGCCGCCCTCTCAGAAAACTGAGCTCCGAGGGCCACCAGTGACAAGAGGCGGAGTCAGTGATGAATGCCCTGTGTTCTTCTTCTACAGGAGCTGCCATATTAAAGTCAGTGACCCTGGCAAACAAGAAAGCTTTCCATAATGCACACCACTAAGTCATCACGCCATGCGTTTTATAAAATGGGCTCACAAAGACACTACGCTTGGCTCAAAGGTTAAATTCTGAAAACCCATCCCAAGCCCTTTCCCAACTCCATCGACGGGGTGGCGATGACGCAAGCGTACATACAGGCCTGGCCACGCTCATGGCTAGGGCCAGCATATCACACAGGCCACTCCGTGCTACGTGTCCCCTCCCGACACACAGGAAATAAGCCTTCCAGGCAAGGGAGAAGTGCGGGCAGCAGCATTCCTTCCTCGTGAGATTCTGTAACTAGGAAGCGGGTGGGGGAACAGAATAGAAAGGGGTTAGAAAAGTTCTGATGTGAGAGTTTCTGCGGACTCTCAGACCCCATCTGGCTCATCAATGAGTCCTTTCAGGGTTCCCTCTCCCCAACTAAGTTATCATTTCCTGTCCAGCACACTGCACCCATTGATGGGGTGTCCGTAAATCCCACCGGTTTATGCCGGAAGGACCCAAGGAGGTTGGACAGGAATGGAGGGGGGAAGAGGAAAAAGACAGGAGGGTAAGGAGTGGCTTTCAATCCACATTCAATGGGATATTCAATCCCATATTGTTGGATTAAGAGAGGATTTGTAATACAGGAAGCTCACCTCACAGGTAATGTGATAAGGACAATGGGAAAAAGTCAGGTACTTGGGGGCAAATATACAGGCCTGGTCTCTCCAAGATGACTCACCACCAAAGGCCTACAAAGGAAGGAATGGGCCTTGGTTGTGAGGGCCAGGGGTGGGTGACTCTTCTTTGTGTTTTTGTTGGCCTAAACTAGGCTCAGAGCCCTGAGGAAGAATCTAGAATCTCTCAGCTTTCCTATACCAGGAAGGGTGGCAGCCTTGTCTGGTGCCTGCTCCATACCTAGGGGTGAGCCCCCTAGTGGCCATGTCTGAGCTACAAGACTCTACCCTAGCCTCACTAATTGGTCCAGAGAGGGCACCTGACCAAGTCAGGTCAATCAGAGTCTTCCCTGGGATTTTTGAATTTGGAAGTGGCAGACAGTCAGTCAGTCTCTCTGCTGTTGGGAACCACAGATATGAAATTCAGGAGCTGTTGACAGCCAAATTCCTCAGGATACAAGGTAACACAAGCTAAAGATAGTGCCCAGAGAGAAGCAATGATAAGACAGAGGGAGAGTAACCTCGGTGACAGGTGTTCCTGGAGCCACTGTCTCACAGTGCCCCCTTCACCATCTTGTCAGCTGCATGAGCTTCCCTGGCAGATCCTCTCAACCAAGTCTCCTTTTTGTCTCAGCTAGTATGAGTGTAAAACTCTCACTGCTGACCCAAAGAGGCCTCACCAGAGTAGCTGGCATCAAGGGAGGTGTTTGCAATGGAGCTGTGGATTCACATCCCCGTCCCCATGTGAACTCGCCTGTGTATATTAGAGAGACACACACACTGCCCACATGTACAAACGGGGCGGCAAGAGCCTTATTTGGTGAGACAGACACGGCGGTATGCCCCGTTGGTGTCTGCAGTTCAAGAAGTTGCTTATTTTCTGTTTGTCTTTTCTCTATGTTTGCTTTTCTTTGCCTGCAACGATGTGGCGGCGTGTGCCTCTCCCTGGATGTTTATAGACATGTCTGCTCATGCACGCAGCACGCGCAGCCATCCTCCCGCCTCTCCACCCTGTCTTCCTACCAGCCGGGCAAAGCGGGTGACAAAGCAGAACTATGAAGATCATCTGAAGAAGCCAAAAAAGCCCCAAGTGTTTGTCTGCAGTGTCCCAAACTGAGCCAAGCCCCGCTTGCCCATCCGAGTTCCCTCATCTGTCCCTCCGCTGTGGCCGAGACTCTGGCCCTGAGAGCTCTGTGGGAGTTCTCCGAATGAGTGAGAGGCCAGCCCACCAGGGACTAGGGCCACGGGCGGAACTGGGCACCGTCTGAGCTCAGACCGACTCACCTGCAGGTCAAAGAACTTGCTGTACCTCCGGTAGATGGTCTGGGACGTGGAGTCAGACCAGGTCACGTTGATGATGTACACCTGTGGGAAGAGTAAGCACAGGTGAGTGGATGACCAGAGGTGGGCTTCAAGCGGTACCGGGCACCATTTACCATGGCCAGACCATTCTTTTCCTTGGGGGCCGTTGAGAAATTTAAGTAGCTAATTTCCACTGGTTCTCAAGCTTCAGGGTGAATGAGGTTTCTGCAGGGAGCCTTTCACAATTGCCAGTGCCGGGGCCCCACCCTCTGAAATTCTGCATAAGTAAACTTGGGTCTTGGGGGCTCAGACAACTGCATTTTTTTGTTAAATTCTATTTTTATATAGTAGTTATAGATTCACAGCAAAATGGGGTAGAAAGTACAGTTTCCATATGCCCCTTCCCCCACTCCACGTGCACAGCCTCTCCCACTAGCAACACCGCCCCTCCCCGAGGCACATTTGTTGCAGTTGGGCATCTACAGCTTTAACACGCCACTCTGGGGAACGCTGCCACAGCTGATCCTCAGAACTTGCTCGGAACACTGCTCGGGAGACCATCACATTTCAGAAAGGTGTGATTCGTCTCTATCCCCAAGTCTCAGCTCTGCCTGGCACGGAGCGGGCGCTCAGAAAACATGTTGCAATAAAAAGGAGATTAAGCATGCAGCAGAAATTTTAAATTACTAGAGGCTGTTCAGGTACCTTTATGCACGGCCCCGGGCATCAGAAAGGAGACACTGAAGTGGCCAAAGGAAACCATCCGCCCGATGGAGCAGTGAAAGAGGCTGTCCGAGGAACATGTACTGGTCCCTACTTAGACTTGTCACATTCAACTCTGAATATCCGACCACAGACGTGGAGGACGCTGAGAGCTGGGGCTGTGAACCACCTTTATGAAACCATGGTTCACAGGTCCTGGGATTTCTAGAACCGCCTGGGCCAGGAGAACAATCCTAAGACACTTTCCCATCAGAAAAAAGAAGGGACCCAGTACCAAGGGCAGCGCCTGTTTGACTAACAGACTTCCCCCAGATGCCGAGGGTCCGAGGATGGAAATATTTGTTAGTCTTTGTTGACACCTTTTCAGGATGGGTAGAGTCCTACCCAACTAGAACAGAGAAATACTCAGAGGTAATTCAGGAAAGCCCTACTGAGGGAAATAATTCCTCGCTTCGGCCTACCTGGCAGCATCCAGAGCAATAATGGGCCTGCTTTTGTTTCAGAAATTACATGGAAGCTTAGTAAATTTTTAGGAATCAAGTGGAGACTCCACAGGGCATGGAGACCTCAGGCTTCTGGGCAGGTAGAGAAGGTGAATTGCACCTTGAAGAAAACTGTAGCGAGACTGTGTTAAGAAACACATCTCCACTGGGATCAAGTTTTATCTCTTGCCCTGCTCAGGATAAGGGTGGCTCCTGGAAGTGGGATTCGATTGACTCCCTACGAAATTGTGCACAGGTGACCACTTCAGGCTCTGACGGGGCGGGAGAGACGTGTATGTTGGTGAAGAAGTGAAGGTAAAGAACTACGTGCAACATTTAAGTCAGACCTCAGCTGAGATTAATGACCTTTGCTGTATTAGAGATACTAGAGATCTCTCCCCGACAGATTCGCTACACTCCTTTGAGCCTGGAGATGAGGTGCTACTCAAGACTTGGAAGACAGAATCCCCAGAAAGCCAACTAGAAGAGAATGAACTGGAACCTGTGTCAAAGAAACTTTCATTTCATGTCTCGTAGGTGTTGGTACTCCCGTGGAAAGATGATTGGGGACCTGCGGTAACTCTATAGACAGGGAAATGTTTTTCTTTAAAAACTCTAATGGCCCGGCTGGTGTAGCTCAGTGGATTGAGCGCGGGCTGGGAACCAGAAGGTCCCGGTTCAATTCCCAGTTGGGGCACATGCCTGGGTTGCAGGCCAGGTCCCCAGTGAGGACCATGTGAGAGGCAACCACACATTGCTCTTTCTCCCTCTCTTCTCCTCTCTCTAAAAATAAATAAATAAAATCTTTTTTTTAAAAAAAAAAAAAAAAACAACTCTAATGGAGCCCCAGCTGAAAATATGCAACTTTTGTCAATTGTACTAAAAACTGTTTTAGATGAATTGCAACACCACTACTAATGTATTTTATGCCTTTAGTCATATCAAACTGCCGGCAGGATGGTTTCTAATATGTGGAAGGACTGTTTATTCAACAGCAAAATGATTTTTACATATTCTTATCTGCATTTATGTTGTGTTGGTTCGTATTTTTTTCACTAAACTAATCTTGTAGAAATAAAATGATTAAAAACTAACGGGGGAATAATGAGGAACTCAAAGAGTTAAAGATTTTAGCTTCAGGCATAGTTGATAGGCTTAAGTGACTAATGCCTGTGGAAGCCGTTATTCCGGAACTGGAATGCACGACCACATGGCTCCAGGAAGCGGCCAAGCAGTCGACTTTGTGGCCCACGGAGGCCTGCAAGCAATGGAGACGGCGTCTGAGCCGCGTGTCCCAGGGAGGCAATGCTGGTGACGCAGGTAAAGAACTGGTGATCGACAAATCCAGAAGTACTAGGAAAGCTGCCACAGGACTGCAACTCATCCAATTAACCTTTTTCCCAGACCCTTACCTACCCTTTCTCCTCCTTACAGAAAGGTCGGCCTGAGATGAGATGTTGAGACGGTTTTGAGGGCACATAAACTGCATCTTCTCAGATCACCAGCATCTGAATAAAGTGCCCATAAAAATTTTTTAGAAAATCATTTTTCTCTGTTGAACAACCAAACTGACCCTGGGGTGATAACAGATTTGCAGAGAGAGAGATTGGTAAACTTTTTGGAAATGAAGGCATCACCTCAGTTCCCAAGCTCAATCAGGCTCTCCAAGACTGCTGCCTCAGGAGGCTCTGGAAGGCTCCCTTGCCCAGGAGGTAGGCAGGACTGCTGGCTGCAGAAGGGGAAAGAGTCCCCTGCCTACACAAGCTGGCCCACTGCTCCCACCATTTTTGTCCCTTTTACCTGAACCCACACCAAAGGCACACCTTCCTGGGAGAGGCCTCAGTGAGAGGAAGGGGTCCCCTCACCTCAGAGCTGTTCTGCTGAGGGAGAATCACCTGGGAGCTTACTAAAAATTCACACTCCCCGGATCCTGGCTAGTAATTCTGATTCAGTGGTCTGGGGGACTCCACCGATGAAAGGAACCAAGTAGGCAGAGAAGCTGGGGATCTCGGCCACTGTGAGAAGGAAGGACCGTTGTTAGCAAATAGGGGTGGCATTTAGATACCTGGGCATCGGGGCAGCTGACTTTGCCATGAAGCTGGGCTGTCTTAGTCTGCTTGGGCCGCTATAACAAAATACCATCTACTACATGACCTACACTATAAACATTTATTCTCACAGTTATGGAGGCTGGAAGTCCAACATCAAGGTCCCTGGTTAGGACCCGTTTCCTGGCTTGCAGATGGCCACCTTCTTGCTGTGCCTTCCCACGGTAGAGAGAGGGGGCTCTGGTCTCTCCCTCTTCTTATATGGGCGCTAACGGCCACATTGGGGCTCTGCCCTCACGCTCTCCTCTAAACCCAATCACCTCCCACCGGCCCCAGCGCGGGAACATCACACTGTGGTCAGCACTTCGACAAGCGAATTTGCGGAGGGACCCAAACATTCAGCCTGTAGCAAGGGTTTGCACACGGGAGTGTGAGGATTTCTGTTTGGTTGCTCAGTGAAACAGCCAAAGAAGGGAGCTGGGAGTCCAGTCCCTTCTCCCCTCTGATCCCTAAGTCTCAGAGTTAGCCCCGTGCTGGGTGGAGTGTTTCTTCTGAAATGCACCCAAGGAGAGGGCCACCAAGCAAAGCAAATAGAGCCAAGTGATGCCAGCCTAAGATGGGGGATTCATGGCCTGTTTTATGGGATCCTGATAAGAAGGAACATAAAAAAAATAAAAGGCCATCCTTTTCCTGACGAGCCCAAAATAAGCTATTGACTATTCTAACAAATAGATGGAGATATCCTGTGCTTTGTACCCTGGAAACGTATATCTCATACAATAAATTGTTGAAACCATTCGGGTACTGGGAACTACATGCTGGCACAGTGTAAAACATTCATGTGCATTAGCCCCTTTAATCTTCAGCTCGGCGAGGTAGCCAGTGTACCATTGTTACCCCCATTTTGTACAGGAGGAAGCCAAGGTTCAGGGAAGCTAAGTAACTTGCTCAAGGTCACACAGGTAACAAAATACAGAGGAAAGGACTTGAACCCATGTTTAGCTGAGTCCAATCCCCATGCTTTAAACTACACTGGATTATTATCTCCCTATGTGTAGATTTAGAAATGTGGATACTTAAACCAAACTACTTGATCGGAAACAAATGACATCTTTTTAAATAAAGCTTTAGATGGTCTGAAGAATCTGTACACCCCTTCCTTAGGGGGTGAGCCTAGAGGGACACGGGGGAGTTATGTTAACTCTGAGAGCCTGACACCAAGAAGAGACAGAACCTGGGGCTCAGACAGAAGTCAACGGTTAGGAATGCTACAAAATCAGACCAATGCCGAGGAAACCCTAATATACAACTGGCTGACTATGGCAGGATGCTGTGGAATTTTCACAGGGATTATAATCCACCCCATCCCCCTGCTGACTCCCAGATCCTGCCAGCTGCACCTCCCCTCCCACCTGCATCTGCCCTTCCTGCAGGTCCTGGGCTGGGGGCAGATGCTGTGCACACGCAGTGCTGCCTTCCTGACCTCTGCCCGGGTGGATGCACCTTTAGCAGGTCCCAAGCGGCCGTGCCCTCCCAGGAGAGAGCCTGCACTCACCTGCAGGCCATTGGATGGCAGCCTGTCTCCCTGGCCAACCAAGCAGCGCTCAGAGGAAGGGCTTCATTGGGACTTAACAAGACCTATGCTCCATCCTCTCTAGTAAGTAGTGGCTTCCCTTCAGCTCCCAGGGAGAATTAATCCCAGGCTCACAGTCGCTGGGAAGCCTCTCCCTTTGCAGAGGAGGAACCTAGGACCCGGGAAGTGGATCTGTCAAGGAAGAGGAAGATTCCAGAGTCAGCCTCACCTGGGTTTCTCTCAGGACTCTAGTTAGCGTCTGTGAGACCTCAGTCCGGCCTCTCAGGCCCTCGGGCTCCTCCTGTATTGGAAAGGCCTTCGGGGGTGCAGGGCCTGATAAACTACACTGGTTATCATGGGTGTGCTCACCCCCTTAGTGGCAGAGCAGGACAGGAACCCAGACCTCCCAGTTTCCATCCTACAGCTGAGCAGCACATGGCCAGAGCCTGCCTCTCTTGGAAAAGTCCTTTCCTTCCTACTCTTCAAAACAGTTGAAAAGTGACAGGGAATCATCTAGATCTAACCCTTGACTTCAACTCACACAAAAGACAAGCCTTGTAGGGAAATAGCCAGAGGACAGGGGTGAGGGGAGGGCTATCCAAGGGACCCTTGTCAGCCACAGCCCCCAGGACAGGACAGGCCTGTGCTGCTCCTCAAAAACACTTCTCTCCTTGTTGGGCAAAGAGCCGCTCCTGCTGAGGGGGGCAGGGTAGGTGGAAGCGCATAAAGCGGGAATAAATGGTGACGGAAGGAGGCTTGGCTTTACGCACAATACAACATACAGATGCTGTGTTATAGCAGTGTGCAGTTGAAACTTATGTAATTTTATTAACCAACGTCACCTCAGTAAATTCAATAAAAAAACATTTTTTAAAATTGCTCCTGCTACCATCTTGTATTTCCGCAGGGCATGAGGGAGACTCCCGTGTGGGGATGGGGAAAGGAACTCATGCTCTCTGGTTCACCCAAACCTCTGGGGTTCGCTAGGGGTCCCCGGAGCCTACCCTCCTGGACCATCTACATCCCAGGCGGAGCGGATGGTTGGTCAGAGACCTTCCCGGAGATGAGCCTAGAGATGAGGCCGGTCTCCAGGCCTCTTTCTCTCATGGGAGCAGGAGGCACCTCCGCTTTCTCCCAAACCTTGCACATCCTAGATTATCCCTCCAGACGAGCAACGGATGCACATAATTCGAGCCTGACCCTCCCCCCACCCCGCCCCATCAGAGTTTCTCAAGCCTCCCTGAGCTGGCGCTGCCGGCACTGGAAACCATAGCGATAAACCACAGAGAAAAAGCAGGTGGAGGGGAAGGGGACAGGGCAGAGGTCATCGGAGAAGGCCAGCTCTGTGTACTGGGGCCCAGATAAACGTCCCTGGTCACAGGAATAGCCAAGATAACATTACCCAGCAGCTGTGTCTCCAGAAAGGTTTGCAATTAAACACCCTGCTTCCACACACTTTGGGGTTATGTTTCCCGGATGGAGTTTCCCTTCCTCTGGACTTAAAAAGCCCATGGCTTCTATTCACCCCATCGCAGGCCATTCGGGCAGATGGCAGGCGTCTAGGAAGGCTCAGGACAACCAGCAACTCCAGCCAGCTTCCCTGGAGAGGACGCCCCAGAGCCTCCTGTCCCCAGGCCACGCTCGGCCTCTACAGACCGGGCTCTCCACCACAGACAACGCCCTGGAAGCTCCCACCAGACACCCACACAAGGCTCGGTCTCACCAGCCCACCCACTCTGAGGCCATCTTGGGCCACCTTCCATTTGCTCAGCTCATTAAGCTCAGAAACGTCTGAGGCTTCCGAGAGTTCCACAGCTTCCAAGCCTTGCTCCTTTCAACAAGAAAGCAGCCTCGATGCAAGTCAGGACCGCAGCTCAACTCCAGAGCTCAGAGAATGAAGCCCAGCCCCGTTCCTGTGGCGGGGTGTCCATGATCGGACCTGGGCTGCAACCAATTAACAGCACAAAGTTATGGCCCAGCCAGTCCTAGAAGGCCTAGGACCTGCCCATGTTCAATTAGAACGTGCCAGCAGGTACTCGACGTTCAACCTTGCTGCAGGGAAGCACAGTTAGGGACAGGAGTTAGCAACTGTGGAGGAAATTGTGTATCTTGGTGGCACTGTGGCTCAGTCTACTAAGGAAGGCCTTCTTTTCCCTGGACCCCGGCCAGCTGCCCCCTCGTTACAACAGTTAGCTAGGACTAGGGCTGCTGATTTAGGGAGCAGCCCTCACTTAGAAATCTGGACTTAGAGGGTGACCTCCACCCCAGCATGCACACACACAGGTTGACTAAGGGTTAACCTGTCCTCTGAGCACCCTACGCCAGGTTCCCTGGGGACCTCATGTTTATGGAGCAGTCACAGTGTAAGTGAACCCCTGGTGAGCTGTGGGAGGGGCTGGGCACGCACCGATGGAACGCTCTCCCCAGAACCGTGTGTCCAGCAGTCACCGCCCAAACAGGGGCTGCAGCTGCAACTTGGCCCTCCTCTGGGACAAAGACTTTTTATAGGCACATGGAGGGGTGCCTAGTCATTAGGCTCCTGTGCAATATCAGACACCTTAGAGATGGATACCCTCTCAAGGGTGTCCATCACACTCACTGCCATTGTTTGCATGAATCATGGGTCCTGATCATTTGTTGAGTTTGGAGGGTAGACAGTAGGCAAGAGGGTCCTGAGGAAGCCTCCATATCACCAGTGCCTCCATTTATGACTACAGAATGGGGACAGCAGTGGTTACCTCACTTTGGGCTGTCGTGAGGATTTCGGCTTCTTTCCATGGACCACTGGATAGCAATAGGAGTGGGAAGAGAGCAGGAAGCAGGGACAGAGAAACACAGGCAGAGGCGGTGGACCCAGAACTAATAACAAGCTGGCCTGGGGAAGCAGAAGAGCGACAGTAACGCTGTTGCCCAGGCAGGGAAAACAACAGCCCCCATCAGGAGCGCCTCTTCAAAAGGACGAGTGAGCTGGGGCAGACCCCTCCGAGTCAGAGGCATTTTTTAAATTCTTTTTTTCATGTTTCCCAGAGGGAAAATGAGCGTATAAAGTACAAGCCCCCAGGATTTCTGAACGCTACATGGACCATTCAAGGTTCGGTGTCAAAGCTCTGTCCTGCCAGGCACCAGAACGAGGAGAGAAACAGCAGGAAGAGTCCGTTTTCACAAAGTTTTTTCTTATACATACAAACTCTTGGTTTTGTTAGGCGTAACAATGATAGCCACACCCACTGATTGAGCACTTACCACGTTCCAGGTATTTCGAAGCACTGTATTCACATTATCTCATTTAATCCTGACACTGGCTCTATCAGGAAGGTATCGTTAACATCTCCGGTGCATAAATAAAGAGACCTAGGGAGGTAACTGATCTACCTGAGGTCAGATGGTGGCCTTGCTGGAGCTCAGGTTCAAAGGCGGAGTTGGCTCCAAGGCCTGACCACTTCATCCTCTCCAACAGCTACCCAAGAACAAGGTCGAGTCCCTGCCTCAAGGGTTTGCCCTGTGATTCAGTCTGCTGCCCTGACGCCTGCTGCTTCATGAGTGGGTGACTAGTCGGGACTGAGGCCGCCCGGACGGCGGGTGGTGAAGGAACTCTCACTCATGAACCAGCACTCTAATTTTCCTGGTTTAGACCCAACCAGATCAGCTGCATGAAAAGCCGTCACTCTCTCTGAGCCTCCACTCCCCATCCGGAAAGTGGGGGTAGCGTTACCTGCCTCACTGTGAAGGTCACTGAGAACATGAGTACGGACACAGGAGCTGCTCAATAAAGATGACCTCCTTTCCCCGTCTTCCCCTTCAAAGTGCCTGGCATGATTTTCTGCACTCTTAGAATTATAGCCTCTTCCCTGGAAGTTTCCGGAGTCGCCAGTTAGCCCTGGTTCTAGAGAGACACCCACTTTGGGTTTCCAGAGCTCTAGGCGTGATACCTGAGGACACATGATCGAACCTTTGGACCTTCCGCCCTCCAACTCTGCCTCCAACCTCTGGTCTCAAGCCAGCTTATCAGAGCAAACAGGTCTGACCACCTTGAACCAGCAGGTGCTCCTACAGAAAGGCCCAGCAATGGGCAGTGGACATCTTGGGTAACACCTCAGAGCCCAGAGAGGCTGGCCCTGTGCCAAGGCTAAGGGGAGGAGGCGCACCCTACTGTGGAAATGGACAGAAACTCCAGATGTACAGTGACATTCAGGAGCTAGAGTCCTGGAAACCTTAAATGTGTCCTCTCCTGAACCATGAGAAGGATCACTCTCCCGGGCTTCCGCAGGCTTGGATGCAGCCCAGTGGACCTAGGAAAGGGTTGGAGAGGAGGACCGTCACCCCACACGCTCCCAAACCAACGACTGACCGGGTCCCGCTGACCTGGATGCACACATCCTGTGAACGTGCCTCACTCCCTCGTCACACCCTGGGGAGCAAGGCAAAGGTTAACACACACAGTCTGGCTTCCTCTTCCTGGGAAACACAGCAGCCAGGCAAGGCCAGAGGCCGGCGCCCCCTCCACACACAGCCTGTGGGGGAAATGACCCCACCATTTCCTCCCCACTGGCTGCCACGCTCACACCTCCCTCTGCGCTGTGCTCAGCAACACTCAGCTTCTGACACGAGGCTAGTAACCGTCATTAGGTATTTTACTGCGTGGGGTAGACTGAAACGATCTTTTTGGAGAGCATTTTGGCAATCTCTACCCCAAATTTGCATTCCCTTTCACTCAGCAATTTCATCTCTAAGAATTTATCCACGTGTGTGTGTGTGTGTGTGTGTGTGTGTTGCTTGTGTAAAGATGTTCATTGCTGCACTGTTTGCAACCACAAAAAATGAGGATTACTGAATGTCTGTTGATCTGAAAAATGGTCAAGTTAGGATTCATACATGCGCAAAGATAAGACGGGTCTTTCAGTGTCGCTATGGGAAAACGTCCACAGGATGGAAAGAAAAAAACAGATTACAAAACAGTACGCATACAATATACTTAGATTTCTTTGGGGACAGGCATATGTACGGGGGTTTGTGTGTGTAGACATACATGTACGTTATAAAACTGGAAAAAAACACGACAAACCGAGAACAGTGGTTATTTGGGTTAAAATAAGGAGAAATGCAGTAGTTTTTTTTACTTTATACTTTGCACATTTCGGTATTATTTTACTTCTTTTGAACCTGTATGGCTTTCACAGAGGGCTGTCCAACCTTTTGGCGTCTCTGCACCACACTGAAAGGAGAGTTGTCTTGGGCCACACATTAAATACATTGGGACACGCAGTCACAAAACAAATCTCATCAAGTTTTAAGTAAATTTACGATTTTGTGTTGGGCCGCATTCATAGCCACCCTGAGCTGCATGCGGCCGTGGGCCACAGGTTGGACGCCCGTGAAGGAGATTCCATCTTATAAAACAATCGTGTCCTCTTCGCCTGTTCTCTGGCCAGTGCCAGCTCCGGGAAGGCAAGGTCTGAAACCCTGTCTACACACACAGTTACCTGGCGTGCTTTAAGACACTACCGCCCAGGTCCCCCCCGACACACACACACCACTGAAATCAGCATCTTGGAAGGCGGGGTGCACACTGATGGTTTTCAGGGCTCCCCAGGTGAGTCAGCTGGCTGTTACAGGTTGAGAACCACGAAGGTGGACCAACACAAAAAAGATCACTGGACTAGCTGGAAAAAAAAAATACTCTTTAGCTAGAAAGCAATATTACAGTGCAATTTGTATTACGAAGAGTAAGTTCTGCCTTCAAGAGGTCTCGCTAGGAAGTCTGTAGTCAGTGCTTTTTCTCAAACTTCTGCCTCCAGTTTGGAATTCACCAGCTGAAACGGGGAAAAGAAAACAAGGAGACTGGGGTTCACTGGTTCGAACTGGAGCTGTGACTCTGTGTTCATCAGCAGCCTGTGGCCGTCCCCACCTCCATGGGGCCTACCTCACTGACTGAGGGGTAAGAGTCCAGCCCTTCTCGGCTCCAGGGGGAACAGCTGAAAGTCTCAGAGGTGCTGAGCCCAGAGAAACATTCAGGAGACACATGACAGCTGGTTTCAAATATTTAAAGGACCACCAATACGGATGGTTCAACTTCCGCTGCAACCAAAAGGAGGTGGTGGGTAGTAAGTGCAAATTGTGGGAAGGCAGATCTGTGCCCAATGCCGGGAAGAACTTTCCAACCAGAGCTGCCCAAGGGTGGAAGGGGCTGTCTTGTGAAGTAATGGGATGGTCAGGGCAGGGGACGAGTGACCACTTGTCTATGATGTTGCTGGAAAATCCCTTCCCATGCAGCCCTCCACGAGGCCAGCAACACTTAGAAAGAAAGTTTTAGCAAAATCCACTGGGGATGCAGCTCCTTCAACAAAAAGTTTTCTGCTCTCAACAGACAACGACCAAGCAGCGGCTAAGTGCCAGGCCGTGCACTGGGTGCTGGACACACCTGCAGGGAGCCTGGCAGTCTGTCCTCAGGGCATGCATGGGGCATGTCAGACACACAGACAATCATTTCCGATGGTCCGATAAAATGGAGAGCAGTGATGGAAACGGACTGCAGTGAAGGTAGCTCCTTTGACAGATGGTCAGGAAAGGCCTCGCTCTCGAGAGGAGGTTTGAGCTGAGACCTAAAGTCAGAGAACGAAGCACTGCTTGCCAACTGGGGTGGGTGGTGGGTGGGACCTCAGTGTGACTCAATCAGAAGGGAACCCCACCTCACCTCATATATAGAAATCAACTCAAAATGGATCAAATACCTCAATGTGAGCAAGAAAACTACAACAGTCTAAGAAGAAAACAAAGGCACAAATCCTCGTGACCTTGGACTGGTCAATGGTTTCTAATATATAACCAAAAACAGCAATCAAAAAAAAAAAAAGAAAGAAACTGGAGTTCATCAAGATTAAAAGCTTTTGTGCTTCAAAGGACACCAGCAAGAAAGTGAAAAGCCAATCTACGGCGGTGATCTTCCACTACTGTGCCACGGCACGCTGTTGTGCCACAGAAACCTTAAAACATGCAATCCCCTGCCCTGCCAGTGTGGCTCAGTTGACTGGAGCGTCGTTCCACACACAAAAATGCTGGGGGTTCAACTCCCCGTAGGGGCACATACCTAGGTTGTGGGTTCAATCCCTTGTCGTGGCATGTATGAGAGGCAACCAATCGATATTTCTCTCTCTCTCAAATCAATAAACATATTTATTTAAAAAACCATGTAGCCCTGCCTGGTGTGGCTCAGTGGATGGAGTTGGCCTGAGAACCAAAGGGTCACCGGTTCAATTCCCAGTCAGGGCGCATGCCTGGGTTGCAGCTTGCCTAATTCTAATCAAGACCCACTGCCTTCTAGAAGCCTCCCTGGACTGCCTCTGCCCCTTCATCTGGTACACAACAAGCTTGTTTAGGTAGGGGTCACATGATGTCCATTAACCTTGAAGGAAACTTATCTTGGGCCTCTGAGACCCCCATGTTGCAGATCACCAAAGCCAGCAAATAATAGCTGTACCTAGCTGATTAAAGTGCACCTGGTTTCCCAGGCTCATTAAGAAGAAACTGGGTTCTGTTCCACTGCGGCCTGGAACGAACCGATGGAGGCAACATCTTGCTGTCTTTGCCTGGACAGTTCGCTGGCCCCGAAGAGCGTGGCGGATAGTAAAACTTTCCCCATCAAGCAGCAAAACTGGGAACGCTATCAGCTCCTGCTTGGCATCCAGGATAGAGAAACTGCTCTAAAAACCCGCTAGCCTTGCCCTGACGTTGGAAGCACCCACAGGAGAGTTAGCTACAAAACTAGGTGAGATCTGCTCATCTCTAGAAACGCGTTGCTCTGTCTGCTCAGGGTCCTGAGCCTGCGTTGGTCCAGCCCCCTTTCATCAGGCCCCTGCCCCGTGCCCTCCTCCAGGCCAACAGTCTCTCTGCCCACAGCCCTCTCTCTCTTTTACTAAAACCCTCAAGGGCACCTGTAGCTACAGTGCCCACTTCAGCCAATTCCATGCGTGTCCATCCCCCCAACCTCTTCCTAGAACTGTCCTCAACTGTTCCACAACAGTTAAAAGCAAGGATTTTATCTGACTTCCCTTGCTTGCCTGACAACATCTAAGGATACTGGGCCCAAGGTAGGTCCTCAGTAAAGCCACATCACTTCTGTCTGATAAAATTCTGCGCAGTCCAGGAGAGCAGCATTGAGCGCTTACAACGTGCCGGGCTCTGCTCTAGGCACTCGAACCCAAAGTCAAATAAAATACAGTCCTAGCCCCAGGGCAGCTCCCAGACCAGTGAGAAAGATCAGCACCAACAAGTAATTTGCCGAGGAGGCTAGAATGAGAGACATGCAAGGCCCGGGGGGAACAAGAGGACCACAGCACTGCGTGGAGGCGGTTTGCTGCAGGAGGTGATGCTGGAGGTGAGGTGAAGATGAAAGATGAGGAAGGAAGCAGGGCTAAGGCGAGGGGGTAACCATGATGGGAGGCTGTCCTAGGCAGAAGGTCACAGGCCAAGGCTGGGGGGTGGGGGAGGGCTTGCGATGACCTGAGCTGGGGGAGAACCAGGAGCAGCTGCGGTGGCTGGAGCCCTAAGCCCAAGCCAGTGAGCGGCAAGCGGAGAGCAAAACAGTCCCTGGCCCCGAAGCTTGTGGGAACATCGGGGGCAGGAGAGGGTCGGAGGGGAGGAAGGCAAAGAAGCAGAAGTCAAAGCCGAGGAGTTTTTTGGGTGGGAAACTTGGAATGGTTTGGGATTGGAGAGGGAGGGAAGAACAGGCATGAGTGGGGATTGAAGCACCGACAGAGGAGATGAGGATGAAGAGCCCCTGAGCAAGGAGCAGGCACGAAGGGAGGCCAGGCCGACCGATGGGAGAGGGCAGGCGGCGAAATGCGTGGGGAGCAGGGGAGGTGGGAGCTTAGGAGAGGACACCTGAAGACGGAGAAACTCCCGCCCCAA
This sequence comes from Micronycteris hirsuta, assembly GCA_004026765.1. NCBI lineage: Eukaryota > Metazoa > Chordata > Mammalia > Chiroptera > Phyllostomidae > Micronycteris > Micronycteris hirsuta. The sequence continues at coordinate 108,794 of PVJI01003510.1, forward strand.
GGCTTCCGGGACCTCAGGAGGACCACATTTGGGCTGCAATGGAATGACTGGGACAGAGCTCGGAGTTGGCAGCGGGGAGACCCTAGTTCCTGGCAGCACAGGATGCTCTGCTGCTCACTGTTGGACAGTGCAGAGAGTGACGGAGGTCTGGATCATTCCATGCAGGGAGAGCATAAGCAACTTTGAGAAAGGAAAGGGACCTAGTGCTGGAAGTCGCGGGCTTTGTTTTACGCTCAATTCGTTCCCAGTCTTCAGATCTGAGAGCAAACCTTATAAACCTCCTCTCCCTCCCCCAAACTTGGCTCAGAATACAGAGCCATTTGGAATGAGGAAAGGGGTACCAGGCCACGTCTTCTGGGCCCCAGCTCACATCTCCCTGCTCCTTCCTGCTGCGTGGCCAGAGGAGACCCCTCTGCTCTGCCACAGCCAACTCCAGGACGTCATTGGCTCCCTGTCCCCCCTGGGAGTGGGGGGAGGGACCTGCCAAGCCGGCTGGAGAAGAGCCTCGAACAGCGGCCAGGGAAGCCTGCCAGAGGCTGCATCTGGCCGGGCTTCCCGCACTGATTCCCCATCTGGCCAGGCTCGGAGGTGAGACAGAAACACACAGCCGACCTCCTCCCCCCAGGCTCCCCCTCAAAGTCACGTCATCCAGGCATTCCCTTGGGGAGGGTGGTCCCCTTCCTCTGACCTCAGCCTGTTTCACTTGGCCAGAGCCCACCCCCAGGGAGCAGGCCCCCTCCCCACACCCTCGCTCACACCCAGGCCCATGCAGGGAAGGGTGTGAGCTATAGATTCCAGCCCTCCCAGGCCACACACCAAAGCCCCAAGTAAGGGCCCCCCTCTCCCAGCCCTGTATTCTGAGGTGCCAGCTGTGCTGCTGAGGGGGGCTGGGGGGCTGGGGGTTTGGGGCACTTGGCCAGAACACCACACCACAGCCCCACCCCCCACCCTCTACGTGGAATCTCCCTCCAGCTTCAGCGCTGGGGTGGAAAGACAGGGAGACCCAGTGCGTGGCGCCCAACAACTTCCAGAAGTAAATCCTAGCTTTGCTCCTTATTTAGTGGAAGTGTTTGGGCAAATTATCTAATTTTCTCTGAGGCTCCATTTCCTTGCTTGTACACGGAGGTTAATAAGAGCACATGCCTTGGACAGTTTGCATAAGGATTAAATGGGGAAACACATGCAAAGTGCTTAGTTAGTACCTGCCTGGCCCACAACAAACACAGCGCTGTGGAAGCTCATTCTTCATGTTTCCTGGCCCCCTCCTGACGGCGCCCACAGTGGCACAGCCTGTCAGCTTGCTCCAAATATTGTGCAAGTGGTAAATCTGTTATTGACTTTATCTCTCTTATTTATGTTTTTATTTATTTACCCAGGGAAACAGACAACTGACCATTTCTGGATGTTATACTCACTGTGTACACAAACAACTTGGAGTAACTTTTTTATCTGGAATACACTCTCTAGTGGGGTGCTTCCTGTGCAGATATAACCCCTGGCTGTCCAAGCTCCCCACAGAAACTCTGGACGCTCACACAGCTGCACACAGACACAGGTCCTTGCTCGTCATCCCACTATGCCCGCTATCCCCCCGATCCCAGAAGCAGCGGGTCCGGCACCAAGCCCCCAGCGCAACCATCTGATCACAGGCCCTACTCTGATGTACCGCCCAGCACGGGGGTGGGGTCAGGGCAATACTTTTGCACCTGTTCACGTTGAGAGCCCAATGAGCTCACAGCAAGGTCAGGACAGCCCTTTGGGGACCGGCGGGTGGGGGAGTGCAGCCCCAGAGGCAACTGATTTGAACACCACCAAGCCCCGTTGGAGACCTCCCCAGGAACAACCCTCTAAATGCAAAGTAATAGGTTGAACTTTCCAACAGAAAACGTTTAAATGGGCCAGGAATGCAAATAGCATTTATCCAAAAAGAAACGCAAATGGCAGATCCATCATGAAAAGATACTCAAACCCATGTGTCACTGAAAAAAGAAATCAGAACTGCAAGACATTATTTTTCTTTCACTGACTGGCAAAACATTCAAGTTCGGGAAGCCCCAGGGCTGACGAAGACATGGGGAAATAGATACGTCTCATTCGCTGTAGGAGGGATGCGAATTCTTTTAGGAGGGCCATTTGCCAACATATATTACAATGAGAAATGCAAACCTTCTGACTCTCCAATCCCCCTGCTAGAAACTGATCCTGGGATAAACTCAAAAAAGTGTGTCAAGTTCTATGTTCAAGGACATTTTTGGCATCATCCATCAAGTTGTTCCAGGATATTGGTGGAATTAAATACTTTGCAACTATCCCAAGAGCTAGATCATCTACATTTGCCCACAGGAGCATTACCAAGGGAGAAGCGAAAAGAGCAAGGTGCAGAAGAATCCATTCTTTCTGCACACTCTTAATTTAAGGCAGTGCTGGCTTTGTCTGAGAAGGTGTCAGTCTGTCTGGCTTTAACCACTCCCCTTACAGGCCCGGGAGCATGCTCCTGGTCAGCCAAGTGACAGAGCATAGCAACTTTCATGGCACCTGAGGAAGGGGCGGAAGCCAACCTAGCAAGTCCCACGCAGGCTCAGCGCCGGAAGCAGCCACCCACACACAGGCCCAGCGAACGCAGGCACAAACCCTGTGTGCAGGCCCACACATGGCTCCCTCTTACAGGAGAAGAGGCTGAGGTTCCGAGGGTTGACTTGCCCAAGGTTACACAGTCAGGATGTAGTAGGCTTGGCCTCCAACCCCTGTGTTCTTTCCAATCCATGGCATAGCCTCAGGCCTCACACTTCACCTCACTGACTCCTGGAAAGCGGAGGGAGCTTGGGGAGCCCCAGGGGTGGGGGGCAGGGAGGAGCCTGCAGAGGCAGCTATGCTAAGGGAAACAAGGCCAGCGGGTAGGGGGCAGGCCTCCGCTGGGACAGTGGTTTGCCAAGGCCTCACTCACTACTGCAGTGATGAGAAAAGACATCTCAGCACCTACACCCCAACACCCCGCCCAGGAGTGCTCCCGCGGGCTGGAGGCTACTCCCTGGCAGGCTCCCCCTGCCAGCTGGAGGCGACTCCTGGCCCCTAGGAGGAAGCTCACAGGCTTGCCAGGTTTTTTTGTTTTGTTTCGTTTTTTACTTTTTAGAGAGATGGGGAGGGAGAGAGAAAGAGAGGTAGAGAAACATCAACGTTTGAGAGATACATCAATCAGTTGCTCCTTGCACACCCCCAACTGGGAACCTGGCCTGCAACCCAGGCACGTGTCCTGGATGGGTATGGAACCGGTGACCTTTCGGTTCACAGGCCCATGCTCAATCCACTGAGCCACACCAGCCAGGGCTTGCCAGGCTATTTTGAAAGCTTGAGGCCTTGGGCAATGCGCCCAATGTGGCACTCTCCTGGGCCACCTCTCCCCCATTAACTCTCGGGACGCCTTCTCCCTTCTTTAGGAGCCTGCAGAGGACACAGGAAATGTCCAGAGGGCCCTGAGGGGGGAACAAGCAGGGATGGAGTCTGGTTCTGTCAGTGGTTTTAGCCAACTCGATTTGCTCCTTTAGGCCTCAGTTTCCTTGTCTTTAAAATGGGAAGATAAAGAAAAGGGCAGAGTTGAGATACGCCTCACTTCTGACAGTCCCTGTTTTCTGGGCTCTCCTGTGGCCGGGGGAGGTTTATGTGGAGGAGTTCTGCAACAGGCCAGAGCGCAGCCCCCAGCGGAGGTCACAAGTCAGGCAGTCCATTTGACCTGTGGGCAGCTGACCATCAGGACATTCTTCCCTACAGCGATCCGAATCGCCCCCCGCCAGCTCCTGCTCTGCCCACTCGTTCTGCCCGTGGGGCCACAGAGAGCAGGCCAAACTCCTCTCCTAAAGGAAGGCATTTCACATGCCCCTTCTGCCAGCGTCTCTCTCCGCTGCTCCAGGCTACCCTCCCCACTTCCTCCTGGGTCCTCCCCCCCGGAGACTGCCCTTCTGCTCTCACGGCGTGCCCTGGAGTCCAACCCACCCTTCTGGGTGCAGACACAGAAGGCAGAATGGAAGCAGATTCTTACCACCTCCCTCCCTCTAAACTTCCTAGACCCTGAACTTCCATGAGTGCATTCGAAGAAAGGTGAAATCCGTGAATGCACGCCCAGGATTTGAAGAGGCACTCATGCTGCTGACTTCCAGAGCTCCCGGGCCACCCAACCCCTGACACTTCACACTCCCGCTTCCAGGAAAACCAAGCCTGCTGCCTACACCTGGGCCACTGGTTTCTCGCGTAAAACCCCACTACAGGCATGCCTATTTCATTCCAGTCTTCTGCAAGGCACTTTTGGAAGCTGACTTGTTGTCTCTGTCCTTCCTCCCCATGGCACGTTGTAAATCTGAGCAGGATCACATCAAATCTCATCTGAGTCACCGACAAACATCTTTGGTCAGAGTCAGAGAACAGAGCCCTGTGGCACACCCCCTAGAGGCTCTTTTCAGGTCAACACTGGCACACTTAGCTTAGTTCTGCATGAAGCTGAGCATCCCGAGCAAATCACAGTTACATAGAACAAATTATTTGGTTTTTCAAGCCATCCGAGGGGCTCGCTATGTAAAAGAATCATCAGCAACTTTTTTCGTAAAATGAGAAATCCTCCTGTAGATTAAACAAATCACAAATTGACCTGTTCTGCACATCCAGACTTTCATGAAATCTAGCTAATAAAGACACCCGCATTTGCTCAGACCTCACCACTTGCTGAGCGCTCCAGGCCTGAAGCCATTGGGATCGTCACTCCCATTTCGCAAGCAAGGGCACCTGGGCTCTGAAAGGTTGCCTGACTCGCCTAAGGTCACATCGATACAAACCCAGAAGCACACCCAGGTCTGTCGGACTCCAAACTTCTGCTCTTTCCACTGTGCAATGCTGCCTCTAGGGTTTCCTTACAGGAGTCTCTACTCGGCTATGTATCTTCCCTGCACTGAGCCCAGAGCCTCATCCCAGCTGCCCAGGGTGCTCCCCTGCTCCTTCCTGCAATCTGACAGCTTCAGACCCACTGGGAACACGGAGACATTGGGAAACAGAGAGGAGCCCAGGACTTCGGTGGAACCAGCTCCCAACACCAGGATGTTTTCCCCGAGAGCACAATTCCTGCCAGTGCTCCACGCACGCATTAGAACCTGGCAGCAACCCGGGGCTCCTTCTGTTCAGGGTCTACCCACAAAGCAGGCCCTGTTCAGGAGCAAAGGCCATTCCTGGGTTCACCTCCACTGCCTGTAAAATAGGTATCACAACAATAAAAGGGAACTGCCTTCCGGGACTGTGGTGAAGACCCTGAAACACCCACCTCACTCCCTCCCACCGCTGAGCCTTCACCAAATGTTCTCCCCTCTGCCCGGAACCCCGTTCTCCCACCTTCCAAATTTGCACAGCTGTCTCCTATTCATGCTCCAGAGCACCCTGTTCCTTTCCAGCTGGTTCCTGATCTCAGGCCCTCACTGCACATCCACATATGCGACTCTGGTCAATGCTGGTGGCCCCGACGACTCTATAAGCGTTCTCCTCAACTGGAATGTAATTGTTTTTGTTCACCCAGGAATCTGCAGCACTTGCCATGTTGCTTGGGACACAGTAGGCACTTAATAAATGCTCGTTGGATGAATGAGAAAAGACCAGAGAAAATGGATATAGGAATGCTTTTCACAAGGCCAACATGGCTGAGCCAAGCATGGTCACCATTAGGGAACTGGGAGATGAAGGGGGGCAGGCAATTAAAGGGTGTGTTTTGTCCTGGCTGGTGTGGCTCAGTGCATTGAGTGCTGGCCTACGAACAGAAAGGTCATCAGTTCCATTCCCAATCAGGGTATAGGCCTGGGTTGCAGACCAGGTCCCCATTTAGCGGGGTGTGAGAGACAACCAATCAGTGTGTCTCTCACACATCGATGTTTCTCTCCCTTTCTTTCTCCCTCCTTTCCCCTCTCTCTAAAAGTAAATAAATAAAATCTTTTAAAAAAATAAAGGGTGTATTTCAGATTGGGCAGAAGGAAGGAGAAGCAGAGAGCATGGAAGAGAGCATGGGATGCATCCAGGTCCTTTCAAACGCGATGTCCCACGGCGGATCTGTCATCCTGGCAGGTTCGCACCCACTGCAGATGACCACACCTAATGAATTACCCAGCAAGTACAAGGTAGAGGAGGAGCAGAAGGAGATGGAGGGATGAGAAGTGGATATCACTTCCTTGGAACCAAAGAAACTTGGCCTTCAGCAGCCAGTACTTGTCATGAGCTATCATGCAGAGGCAATGGACTTGGGATGGTGATGAAGGCTGGGCCAATCACTCACTCGTGGGAAAGCTGGTGGAATTCCTGCTGTTCCCCAGGCCCTCCACTTTCCCTGGCTTGGATACTTTCTCCTTCCTATCTCCCTCCTTACCTCTTAACACCCACTCCAAGACCTTCCATCCCTGACAACTCTGCTAAAATGGAGTCTCTATCAGGGGGTTGGGCACAGAGAATGTGCTTTGGAGTTAGACACCAGAGGTCAAGCCCAGCTCCACCTTCCATAAGCTGTGTGGTGTTGGACAGTCTACATAACCTCTCTGAACCTCAGTCCAGCATTTGTGAAATGAACCTCGCAGGGTTACTACGAGAATTCAGAGAAGTCATCGACACAAGGCATGGAGCACAGAACCTGGCTCGAGGATGCTCCATGCCCCACGAGTTCCTACCGGTCCCTTCCTAGAGCACCCACGCCATTTCAGTACCGGATTCTGCTGGGCCCGAGAATTATCTTTCCACATGAGGAAATGTCCTCTCTGTACCTAGACTGTGAGATTTTTGAGGGCAGGGCTGTGTCCTGGCCATATCTGCACAGTCCTCAGACAGAGAGGGCAGTGCTGAAAAGCACAGGCCTAGGTCTGAACCCCAGCTCTGCCAGGTACTGTCTGTGTGACCACGGGCAGATGTTCCTACACTTGCTGGAGCCTCTGCTTCCTCTCTGTAAAAAAGGCGGTGATGAGAGTGGATGGTAAAGTCCTGCCTTGTAGAGGGCTGGTGTGAGGCTTAAATGAAGGTCCCCGTGTACAGAGCTTTGCAGTCCCTGGCAGAGAATTCAACAAAAGCTGGAGACCATGCTTCTCACCCTGGCAGGGCCCAGCGCGGTGTGCAGGCACGTCTTCTGGGAGCGAGGGAGGGAAGTCTGTAAGAAAATGCTTCGGTTCCATTTCTCACTTTTGAGTAAGGGCGGGGCCAGCCGAGCTGCGCATCACCATCCCGGTAGCCACACCTGGCCAAGGGCGAAGGCTTGTGCTGAGAGCAAGCTCGGTGCCAGTAAGAGCGCCAAGCACCAAGTCCGCACCAGCAGACGGAACAAGAGTCCATTTTCCACACGTGGGAGTTCTTCCTGATGATTCACGGACAACATTCTCGGATTTAAGAACAACATTCCCATGTTGCAAGTCCGGTGAGGGATTTATTTTACTGCCACTCCTCAAACGAGCTTCCCCCTGCTCGTGAAAGCAGTCGGGCCAGCCACTTAGAACTGGGTCAACTTTGAAGCATTGCCTTCCCTGAGATAACCCAAACTATCTTTTTAATAAAAGCAAGATGATTCCTGGTCTCTTTCCAATGAAAGTTAGGCCTTACAGCTTTCCCCCAGCTTCATGAGCTCGACCTGGTGAAGGGAGGTGGGCTGGAGAAGCCAGAATCTCATCACTCAGATATTCCACCTCTGGGTCACGGGGCCCCTCTGTGGCAGAGACACAGCCTGGAGCCCAAGGGCAAGGCCTCTGCTAGAGCCACCAGCCCTGTAGTCGGGGGCCCGTCTCCATTTCAGACCCAGGATGAAGAGTCTCTTCCTGGGAATCTGCCTTTCGGTTCTTGTAAGAACAAAGAGTGTCTCTGTTCTGCACTTCCTCCCCACCTCCTCCTAACCTCACCCCCAGCCCAAGTCACAGTTGGGCCATTGCTGGCTGAGCCCTGACATGTACATTGGTGCATTAATTTATTTCCCAGGTGAAAGGCGCTGTCACGACTTCTGCAGCCGCATATGGAATAAACACACACGCACACTTTCTCTTTTCAATGGAGCAGTCACCCGTTCACAGCGCATGCGGTTTCGATAGTTCTTCCTCCTTTTGAAGTCTCCACCACACCTTTTGCCCACTGAGTGGCAAGTTCCAGGAGGCAGGGTTCTTATTTTCTTAACGCTGTGGAAATATGTGGCCTTTACCCTAATATTTAGCTCTCCTAATACAATACATAGACGGCACTCGTTTAATGCAGTGTTTGCAAGGGACTGTTTATTTAATGGCGATCTGTAGGATACCACACACCGCTGTGGGTGGCAAGCCCTGCAGGCGGGGTGGGGTGAGCAAAGGAACCATCGAGAATGCGGTGCTCCCAACCCGAGCTGGGGCACACGCAGGCATCCAGCCTCCTCTAGAGAGTGTAGTTTATTATGCCTCTTCTAAGTTAAAGAGCCTCTCAGTCATCTCCCACCCGGAAAAGCTAGAAATGAGACTAAAATGAACACTTGTGAGGGTAAGAAGGTAATGCCACTTTTTAAAGGAACGATTGTTTGTTTTCATTTTTTCAATAGGTCTGGTTCTAGGCTTTGAAGATGATGGATTAACATGTAATCCTGCGTCAACCACCCAATAAGTATTTACTGAGCACCTGCTAAGTGTGAAGCTCTGTGGAGCCCGTTGGGGGAGGGGGGAGGGGTGCCCACTGTGCAATTGAAGAAATCAGGCAAACACAAACCATGTACCTAACGTAGGACCTAAAGCTACATTTATGCCTTTCTGGAACCAGAAAAGGTAGAAGGTTCAATAGCAGCCCACTCTAGCCACTGTCACAGGACGGTTATAATTACGAACCATCCATGGTTCAAGCCGAAAGTTGGGTAGTATTAGGTAGGATTCTTTTCCTATAATTATCCCCCCAGCAAATGAGCCCAACTTATTTCCATTTGCAAACAAGGCTGCAGGCCACAACTTAAACAGAGCTAAATCCCAAACCTGGCTTCTGGGATGGGACTAACATCCAGGAGGGTCTGCAGCCCTACCCCACCCTGGGCCGACAGGGGGGGTGGGGGGGGCGGGGGGCAGCAATGCCTCTCAGGGGCCATTCCTGCCGCGGACCAGTGAGGCTTCAAGGCACTGAGCAAAGGGGCAGAACGAGATAAGAAGGGCTTATTTAAGATTAAGTTGAAAAACAAAGGAGGTTTAGTTTTGAAAGGTTGGCTGAGTTCTTATGGAGGGAGGTTTTAGGTTTCTGGTCCCATTAGTAAGAACTAGGTAGAGAATTATGAAAAGAACTTTCATTACAAGCAAGGGAGACAGGCCAGGAAGGAATGATATGAAGACATTAAAATTCACTATGTCTTCCAACCCCAGTTGGATCAGTCCTTGGGAAGAAGTGCCAATGGCCTGGCAGGTCCTCTCTGGAAGGGAGAAAGGAAAGTGACCTACTCTTCTGGAGAGTCTCAGTGTTGGTGAGGGTGTAGGGAGAGGGGACCCTAGTATATACTGTACAGCCATTCTGAAAAGCAACATGGCAGTATCGACCAGCAGTGCATGCCCTGGGCCCTAGCGCCGCCCCTCCTGGGTATACACACTGGAGAGATCTCTGCAGTCTGCCCGGAGTGCAGTCTACGGGGTGTTGGCTGCGGCAGTGTTCGCGGTAGAGAGCACTGGGGGCAACCTCAGTGTCATTGGGGGGGGAGCGAGTCAGTCACCGGTGCTGGGCACCACTATGGGACTCTCTGCAGCAGTCAGCAGCCACGGATGCATACAACGGCGTAAACAGTTTTCAAAAGAAGTTATGGAGTAAAAAGGGAAATGACCAAACAAAAGCTCCAGCACAATATGCATGCAGATTATAAATCACACACACCGACAGCAGACGTATTTTCTGAGGATACCTGTGTTTCTATTAAACGGGTTAGAGTGGATGCATAAGGGGAAAAGGGATAGGAGTGAGGATTGGGGAGGAAGGGGGAAAAGAAAAATAAATCAGGAGAAGCGCTTTGCAATGATAATAGTGGGCAATGAACTGAAAAAATATGATGCACTCAACTTGCTGCACCTGAGGTCAGAAAAACCAGCAGGCTACCTACTCTCCTAAGAAAAGGCCATAACACAGGGCAGGAGCAGCCAATAGGGAGAGAGTGTCACACTCAAGGTGCACCAGAGCCCTTGTCCTAGCAAGGCTGGGGCTTACTTAGCATCTAGTAAGTAGCCTGCAGCTCAAGAAGAGGACCCTGTCTGCCCTCTCCTCGTCCCATGCGTCTGGAACAATGCCTCATATATACTTATTCAATTAATCTTGCAGAGGAAAGGCATCTATGCACTAATAATTATTATAAGACGCAAGTAGAGAAAGCCCGAATGCCTGAGACAAACCTGGAAGTCCCTTCAGAAGACACATCTGAGGTAAGCCTTAAGGGATTTCAGCAGTAAGCAGCACACTCCAGGCAATGAAAATCACTAGAGCAAAGGTGCAGAGAGAGATGCTGGGTGACCAAAAGGTGACTGCCCTGCTCTAGGTTGGCTGCAGTGACCTGCAGAAGCCCATCTCGGCTGCCATGGGGCCTAGAACTGGGGTCATGAGAAGAAGGTTGCAAAATGGAAATGCATAGCTAACAAATCTAGGAGACCTGGGCCATACTCCCAGCACTTGGCTCAGCATCAGAAACTCCTGGGAAGCTTTGAAAATGACATGAACTTTGGGTCCCATCCCCGTGTCAGCCTCAATGAATATTGAATCAGCCTCTGGATGTGGAGTGGCTGAACCACTTGTCAATAGGACACAAAATCCACATGAATATTGGGGGAGGAGAAGTCAAAAGTCACACACAGATCTAGACTCTGGGGACTGGAAAGTTGGCGGTGCCATTAACATAAAGACCAGACAGTCAGGGAGTAAGGTGAGGTGGGTGGGGAGGGAGGGTCTGTCCCTGGTGAGAAGGTACTGACTGGCCGGGGACAGGAGAAGGTCCTGCTGGGGACACAGACCTGCCCAGGGGTCACAGATTAAACAGAAAAGAGGGTCCAGAGCAGAAGAGAACAGAGAAGAGAATGGAAGCACGAGGACTGGGGAAACTTAACCAAGGAGATAAGGAGGATGATGAGGAGTGGAGAGAACCAGGACAGAGAAAGACCACAAAGCCAAATTTCCACTCGTAGCTGCGTGGAGTCACATCCGTCCGGTGCTAACTCCACTCCCTGGGTCCATCCCTGCAGGGATGGAGTCCGCTGTGCAGGCAGGCTGCAGCCCTGAGGCCCCACCTGCCCCGTTAGGTCACAGGTAGACTGGTCTGGGTGCAGGATGCAGGCTACTGACTTGCCTTTTGTTTCTTTAATCAAGTCCAGCAGTTCTCGAGCTGCAGAGAGTCAAATACAAGGTGCCCTTGACACTGAACTGGGTGGGCCAATATTTGAGAGATTTTTAAAGGTAATAGTGACCCTCCTGGCTGACTTGAGAACCCAACCCACACTCATCAGATGAGACTGCACCACGCTGCCATCACCTCCCAACTGGCCTTCCAGCTTCCTCCGGTCTCTTGAGTTCCATCAATCCTTCACACCACGTGTGGGGTTTCATCCTTAAACACACACTGGGTCGTGTCAAGCAACACCTCCAGAGGCTCCGTGCGTTTGCAGGAAGTCTGAACTCCCAAGCACGACATTCCAGCCCCGTAACCCCAGTCTCGCCCAGTGCCCCAAGTTACCACGCCTGGACTCCTCACTGCTCCCCATCATCCGTCTGCTCGGTCCCCGCCTACCCAGGGAGAGCCTACCTTTCCCTCTTTTCTCCTTCAGTCCCCTAAGGACTAAGAGCCCAGGAGCCCAGGATGCCTGGCTCTGACTCCCAGCCCCACCAAGCACGGGCTCTGCTACCCTGGCTAAGTTAAGTCTCTTCCTTCTTTGGTAAGATGGGGATGAGTTAATACCTACCTCAACATGGTTGTGAGAATTAAATGGGAGGAGGAAAAGCACTCAGCAGTGCTGGGTGCCTAGTAAGTGGTCCATTAAAGCAGATACACACGTGCTTACGGCTGTGCGTACGCATGCACACAGACTCGTGTGCACACACACCAGGTCCTCAGGGAACTGATGACACTTTAACCCCCTTATTAAATCGAACACTTAATTCCCTTCCAGAAGCTTCCATGCCAACCTGCTGCAGAGCAGTCACTTCATGCTACTTAGCTAGCTCATGGTGGTGGGGGCGGGGAGGGTCTCTCTCTCTGACTATAGTTCTGTAAGGGCAAGAAGAGGGTCTTGCTGTCATTCCCTTGCCCAGTCCCCCCCGCCCTACTCAAGCCCTACATTCCTAGCAGAGGCTAATTTAACCTGCCAAGCAAGAGGGAGCCACTGAGCAAGAAAGCGACCCCACTAAAGCAGTGCTCTGGGGTGGGTCTGCCAGGTCCATTGGGAGCCGGACTGACCGCACGGGTGGAGACCCCTGAGGGAGCTCTGGACGGAAGGGCTGAGCTAGAGTGGGGGCTAACGGAGTGAAAAGTGTGGAAAATGATTTTCCAGCCGAAAACAGCGGTGCGGCTCCACTGCAAGGGAATAACCACACCCCTGTTGAATACACACAGTGCTCTCTGCCAAGGCATTGAACAGATAAGCTCCACCCCCATGTGGGCTATTTACTCATCAATGTCACTTCAATCATTTGTCCTACAAAATTATGGCCCAACTTCCCAAAGATATATATGGATGTTTAGGGCAACACTGTGTCCAATGGTAAAAAAAGAAAAGAAAAGGAAAAGTTGGGAACAATATAAATGTTCATAGGGGGATAGTTTTTTAAAATTAGAATGCCTTACTCTGTACTTCTGAACTGCCTTGAAGGTGTGATGAGAAATCTCCATGTGGGTTAAGACAGGTTTGGATGGGATTTTGTTACTTGCAGCCGAACGCCTCCTAACAGATTCACCAGTTTTGCACTGGGCCAGCTCTAGCTAGAGAAATAAACGCAGTCTGACTCCACATGCAGAGAACTCCAAAGCGCTTGGCAACTTCCCCATGAACTGCCCCCAAGAGAGAAGTCCCATGACCCTGTGTCTCGAGGGAAGACAGCCTGACTAGAAACCCAGCAACTGTCACCAGAAACTAGTAAGAGGGCTATGGAATTAGTCAACATTAAAAAACAAATAAAGATGCTTTTTTGTTTCCCTCCCCATCCCCTCCAGGAAGGGGAATCCCTGGGGGACGATCAGTAAAGGCTTTGCGTGGTTTCCACCCTTCCCCCTCAGTGCTCACCAGGCCTGAGGAAGAGATGGGAATAAACTGCAGACAAGTTCAATAACACCAGCCTCCACTTCAGGGTGGTAGGGCAAGGGAGAAAGTCCATTAATACTGCTTCTACGACAGCCAACTCTAGGAGTTTGTGCTCCTTTTACTATCCCCATTTTACAGACAAGGAAACTGAGGCTCAGAAAGATTAGATAATTTGCTACCAGGCCTCCACAGAGGCTAGAAGATGTTTCAGAGCAAGTGCCCTTTCTGCAGGAGCAAAGCCACAGGAGAACCCCACCTACCAGCTCACCACGCTTGGGCCGCAGAAGCAGGAGAGGACGGGAGTCAGAAGGTTGGTCAAACCCCAGTTCTGCCACTTACTGGTTGTGTCACTGTGAGTGAGCGAGTGACCTGATCTTTCTGATTCCCCGTTTCCTTACCTATAAAATGGGAGAAACACAATCTGACGTGCAAGTGAAATGAGGTCTGGCCCAGCAGAGGCACTGGAGGAAAGGTTTTAAATAGTGATGGTAAGTGTATGTGAGGATCTGTGAGACCGTTCATACTAAAATCTAAGCATTCTTGGACCCCTAGCCTGACCGGAAGGACGTCTCCAGGATAAATGATGGCCCAGGGAATATGTCAGAGCGACAATGACCCAACAGCATGTGACACACACACACACTCACTTCTCCAAACAGACCACCCCCACATGCAACGCACCACACCCAAACACACACAAGTAAACACACCCCCTGAACACACAGTCATGGACACCACGCCCAAACACCTGCCAACACACACGTACACAACACATCCCTGGCTGCCCAGGCACTCCACACTCACACACAACCCCCTCGGATCCGAACACACCACCCAACATACCTGCCTCCAATCACACACACACACACACACACACACACACACACACACAC